>CAIGRN010130974.1:0-12494 GCA_903798345.1 Fraxinus anomala
TTGATAAGAAGAGAAAAGTGAATTATAACTTAATAGGAAATAATGGGCCAAATTGGGGCTTAGACTATTCCTCCTCCTAAGCTAAGCCCCAAACTTAAGCACACAAATGCATGATTCCACGGGCAGTCTTTTTGGATGAATTCGAAGTTACAGTTTAAAGAAGGTTTGGACCCTTTAAAACAAATTGTAATTGGTTCTCAAAGGCGATTGTGCTCACGTAAGGCTGTGACTTCAAATAAAGCGGAAGAGAGTTGGAACCTTGATGGGGAGTGTGTTCCTTCCTAATTTGAGAAAGGGATTGGTTGGATTATATCATTAAGATGGACAAAGATGTGGTACTTTCATTCAGAGGGAAATTGTTGAGAGAGCGCCAACAAAATCTACTTCGAACAAAATTAGGGTGAATGATGAATTTAATCTGCACCAACCAAAGGTATGGTGATTTGCATTATTAGTACTAACATCTTTATGAAAAAAGAGATAGTTGCAGCAAAAACTTCAAACCTTTGAAACATTAGCAGACTTTCCTCAAACATTTGATTTGTTACAACTTTCATTCCTAATCTTTCCAAATATTACATGTGAAGCTCTTTTGGACAGTTTATATCCATAATTTTGTCACTTGACCAAAAATTAAATTTTGACCACATTTTAAATATTTTAAAAAGGGACAAAAAAACAGCTTTTTATTTATCACATTAAATAATTAAATAAAAATAAGAAATAAAAAGAAATACACACACACACATCGGTGTCTTCTTCCTCTCAACCCTTACCAACCCCCACCTCAAACTAAAAATCCACATCGACCACCTCCACCTCCACCTCCACCTCAAACTCAAACACACAGGAAATAGGATGAAAGTATTATTTCTTGTTGTGCAAAGTCGGGCACAGGTATCAATCTCAGGCTGTTCCGGGTTGAGTAGTGGAATCGTGCAGGCCTCTAAGAGTTGCCATTTGAACGACCCAATCCCTTTAGATTTATAAATCTAGAAAAAACAAATGCCTAAGTCAAATTCGATTTTTCAATTTCAGAATTACAATTTCATCCTCAAGAATTCAAACACAAGAAATCTATAACAACCAACGTAGGCGAAATAACAAATGCCTAAGTCAAATTCGATTTTTCAATTTCAGAATTACAATTTCATCCTCAAGTATTCAAACACAAGAAATATATAACAACCAACGTAGGCGAAATAAAATCCTATTACAGATGCCTTACACTAGTGCAAAAGATCTACATAATCAAGAACCCTACCTACCAGACTTATGTTTGCTCCCACTTCCTTTCATTGCCAAAATTACTCTAAATAACTTGGAGGCTCAGCATCGCTTCGAACTAGAACGATTGTGCAACTCCAGCAGTTGCTCAAGGGATACGAGAGACCATTTATCCTCAGTTTGTGCAAAGATCTTCTGATTGACGGAGTCGACTATTATGCTTATGCCACCAGATCCATAAATTTGATGCCCATCTTGTGTTCAGCCAGGTTTAGGCTTGAATAATAAACCATTTTGTGGTGGAGGTGGTCGGTGTAGATTTTGGGTTTGAGGTAGGGGTGGGTGAGGGCGAGGGTGAGGGTGAGGGTGAGGGTTGAGAGGAAGAAGAAATCAGGGTGTGTGTGTGTGTTTTTTTTTTTTTTTTTAATTTCTTATTATTTTTTTAATTATTTAATGTGATAAATGGAAATTTACTTTTTTACCACCTTTTAAAATATTAAAAATGTGGTCAAAGTTAAATTTTTGGTCAATTGACAGAATTATGGATGGAAACTATTCAAAAGGGCTTAACCTTCAACATTTGAAAATGTTAGGGGTGAAAGCTGCAACAAATCAAATGTTTGGAAAAAGTTTGCTAATGTTTCAAAAGTTTGAAACTTTTACTGCAATTATCCCAATAAAATATGCGTTGTTAACTTCTACTTTGTACAAAGACCAACCTTTGATATTTCTTTCGGCAAAAAATAACAAATGATCGATTTGCCATTAGATTGAAGCTTAATCAGTCATTCCATTTTATTTTTTTGGCGATAGCCATTGAGCATTTTTTATAAGTATTGTTTCACAATACCTAGATACGTTAAATCATGCTTCCAATATACTCTGTGTCATGGTGATAATTCAATTTTCTTCATTTCCAAACGTTATAGCTACACACTTTTCCTTTATAACCATATTATGAAATTTGCTGTGCAATGCGATACAAACTTTCAGGATAATCCTTGATGCAAAATATTGAGAAAGGCTCCCAGGCCTGCCTTGGGCCCATTTAATTTTTTTATTTAAAAAATATTATGATTTTATTTTTTTATTTTTTTAGCAGTATAAAAATTTTCTGTTTGTTGAATCTGTAGGGTAACTTTATATATTTTTAAATTGAAGATGAAAAAAGGATCTGCGTAAGCACACAGGCAATTTTTTTTTTTTTGGCTATAATTAATTAATACTACATTTGACCCATTACCTTTCCTCTCGAGTTGCCTTATACACGCTTCATGCTTTCTTAACACTTGGAAGAGTCAGAATCAATGGTGAATCCAGAATCAAAGTTCAGCACGGGCGGATCGACTGTTGAATGTTGATCGTTAACATGGACCGTCGACAATCAACGATCGTAATAACGATGTCGTTTATTAATATTTAATTAAATAATATTAAAAATTATTCAATATATATGAAATGCACTAAAACGTAAAATTATAAATATGTGAAAATATAATTCAATACAATTCAAAATACTAAAAAAAAAAAAATATATATATATATATATAAACACACACACACGATACAACCTTATTTTGTAATTGTAAAATATGACAACTGAATTTTACGGGATCTCATATTTTGAAAACATTCTAATATTGTTTCATTCTCAATTAATTTTTTCACTTTTCCAAAATGGTTAAATTGATCCCCAAATCTTCTCTATTAATTTTTTTTTCACTTATCCTAATCTCCTAAATATAAATTTCCAAATCACAAATAAAAACTCCCAAATGATAAATCATAATTCATAACACTTAAATTACTTATTATAAATCATAATTCTATTTCTCAATCATAATTCAGAAAAAATTCATAAATAACAAATAAAAAACTGAATTATGTGATCATATGATTATGTGAATGTGATGACAAAACACAAAAATAATAATAATAATAATAATAAACAAAAAAAAAAAGGAGAGAAAGAGAGAAAGAGATAGTAGCTCAGTCTAAGACCGAAGATTGGAAGGTCAACGTCGACGACGAGTCGTCAGGTGTCAACAACAGCAGCAGGAGACTCTACTTTGCACAAATCGCACAGCAGTAAGTAGGAATTGTTTCCTTTTACAATTACGTGATTTGGAGTTTTGGACAATGGTAATTAGAGATATATGGATTGAACCTAATGTTTTTAAATAAAAGAGGCACATCAATCACTCATCAACCCAAACAAAGGGCCCAAACTAAAAAAAAATAAAAATAACCCAGTTGGAATTCAACTTCCCCAACTTATTTCTTCCACAATTCTTCCTCCTCTGCTGGTGTGGCGCCGCTCGATGGCTACTGAAAATTTCGACAGAGCCAGCACGAGCGACTCCCCCTCGTCAGGTGCTAGCTCTGCCGCTGAGTCTAGGTATAAGTTTGTGATATATCATAATAAATGAGTTGTAAATTCTTATATTTAATTGAATTTATAATTTAATGATACAAGTAATGTCACTTAGACCGATGTTAAATATCAGTGATGTTAAATAGTATTATTCTTACGGAATACTTCATATCCTTCCATTTTAACATAATACCTTCTTAGATAACCTTTTTCGTGCAAAAGACCCTCTATTGTTCAATTACGTTAGTTAAAATATTAAAAACAATAAAAATGGCCAATGATATAAGGGTAATTGACAGAATAACCCCCAATGTTACATATTTGGTACAACACCCCATAACCTTTTATTTTGGCGCAATAACCTCCCGACCTTTTGTTTTGGTGTGAAACCCTCATAACTAAAATATATAAACGAGTCTAACTATAAAAAAATAAAAAATAAAAATATATTTGTGAAAAAGTTCATATTTCCTAATATTTTGAAAAGATTTGGGACTCTTACTGTTTCTTAATTTTTTATTTTTGCTTTTTGTTTATTTAAAGATGAGGATGAATTCGTCATTGTACAAGATTTTATGGAAAAAAATGATTAAAATGTTGTATTCCACAAAGTTTGAATGATTTAGGAGAATTTTGCACTAAAATGAAAGGTTGGGGGTATTGTGCTAAATAGGTAACATTAGGAGATATTAGGCCAATTACTCTTATATTATTGGCCATCTTTACCCTTAACTAACGAAATTAGAAGGTAGGGGGGGTCTTTCGCATGAAAAATGTTATCTATGGGGTATTCCGCTAAAATGAAAGGATATGTAGGTATTCCGTAATAGAAGCAAAAGTCGGGGGATTTTGTTCTAATAATAAATTCATGATCCTTTTGAACAACGTTGACTGAGACACTAGCTGCTGTAAGGCTTCGAGCTACAAATATGTTAACTTTACAGTATTTCGAGATGATCAGGGAGTAACAACAATTGGAGCCGGGGGAACCAACTTGTGATTTGGTAAGCATTCCCATTCGCTTTCCTCGCTGTGAGATACTGTGAAATACTTGGGAATCCAATTTTCACCTTTTATCTTTCTTTCTTTTGCAATCTCTCTGTGCTTCTCTTCGACCGCACTCTTTGCTTCCCTGGCTTTCTCCCAGCATTTCTGTAGAATAGCTTGGCTTACCTCGGCCCATATCATAGTTGATTCACTCGGAAGAATACCCTAAAGCGTGAAAATCAGAGGATCGGTATCAAAAGTAAACAACCAAATAATGTGTGCACCATTCTGACACCAGAACTCGAATAACTTGCTAATAACAGTTGATTAGACATCCATACATTCACTTATTTCCAAAGAAGTGAATTACACTTCCATTTTAGTCGACATATTTTAGTCTAAGTGTGAGCATATTTTAGTCTAAGTGTGAGCACATTATGCTTGGCTGTTGTTGGTTTAACCGTCTACAGCCTACTTGGAAATATCATTGTTCATGACAAAACAAAACTGAGATGAAATTAGTAGTAAGCTACCTGAAATTAACCATAATATTAACAATTGAGATTATCAGCTACATCAGACCTACAGACCAAGCAACTATTTGTGGTAATACTTTACCTTCGAGTCTTTGACAATAGGAGTCTTCAGTCCTGAAATCGCTTCGTTTGCATTGTAGATAGTTGTAACTCTTTCACTGGAAACATCTTTGATGGTGACAGTTCTACAATTTAAACAAGGAAAAAAGAAGAGCAGAATATATCAATTATGTAGTCCATTTTAACATCTGATGATAGATATATATTAAGGCACTTTGTAGTGGGAAGTATTGAATCTTGTGAATTAAAAGACAATGATGAATCCATGTTAGTTGTAAGGAACCTGTCCCAATGGCCATTAATCTCGTAAAGGGTCTGTGATGACGATGACAGAAAGATCTTTCCTTTAATTGACCTGTTTATTGATCTACGGAGGAAAAATGAGTTGCCTTTGTAACATAGCTCTGCTTCAAGACCAGTTTCTTTACATTGGATTGTGACGTTGCCCAACCATTCAACCCCAGGAACAGGTAATAACCTGATCACAAGCTTTGGCGACTTCATTACATAAGTTTCATTCTTATCAAGGAGATTCAACTGTTTTTTTCCATGCACCTCAGTTTCAATATGAGTCCCTATAATTTTGTAACATTAATTAGGATAAAATGGTGTAGATTCATCATTCACCTATACAAAAGAACAACATTTTCAAATATGGTTTAGGTAAGAAGGGTTAAATACCGCAGAACTTGGGAATGGGTGAATGACACCATATCAATTTGATGTTTTCTTTCTCATCAGTAGCATGTAGTGCAGTTACTGGGGGATGATGCGACACCTGACATCATCAATCTCAGGGTTTCAACAACATAAAGCACATATATGGCTAGTTGAAATGGATTCAAGGCATAGCAAGTTAGCTACAGAGTGCCCAATTTGAGTCTCTTTCTGATGATTTCGACAGAGCATCCATGACGAGGAAAAGTAATCAGAAAATATGGTTATATATAAATCCTGATTGCTAGTTCTATTTACAAAAGAGTAATGCTATTTAGCACCACTGGTGTTTAACACCATTCTATGTCGCAGCATCAATGACGTTAAATTAGAGGTTCAATTAAATGAATCACATGATTTCACCTTTAATCGAATATATCATATAATGCCACATAGACTGGTGTTGAACACCATTGGTGGTAGATATCATTATTCTTTACGAAACCTTAGGCGTCATAATAAGAATCCGTGCCTATGCAAAAAGAAGAGACCATTGTGCTTCTAAATACATAACTGAATGTGGAAAGAGCAGAGTTGCAATCTTATTTCCGACGTTGGTAAATAAGCATAATTATCAGCATTGATACAGAAGATGAATGTACCTGTTCAAGTAGGACATTGAGCGTGCCTCGCGAAACATGATGAGTCTCTCCAAGAATAGGATTGTAAGGAGCCACGCCAAACGTCAAAGGACGCAGGGTGGATATGGACCAAGCAATAACAGATGTGAATCTGTCAAGAGGGGTTTCCCCATTGTTGCACTTGCTTAACATATCTGTTTTAATGCAGTACACTGATTCACCATAGCATTGAAGCTGTGACTTTGGAAGGTTGAAGAGCGGTGGCAGCTGCATTTTTAGCCAATAAAAATCATATATCACATCGCACCATAAATCTAATAATATTTAAGTTCATAAATACTTCCAAGTTCCAATGCATAATAGGTCTAATAATCGAAGGATTAACATGAACATGAGCAAAATCTACAGCTTAATTTACACACACTATATAAATTAAATAGGAAATGGGAAATACAGCTTGCCTGAAGGCGTCTGAGATCAGATCCTGGGTGCACACTACTCAACAAACTAAAAATGCGTTGAAGCAGATTGGAAGGTCCATCAGAATTCTCTTCCTCCAGTGATAATGGTGCAGTAAGTACAACATTTGAATTTGCATTTGTTCCCAATTCCCCTTCCGTTAACTGCAATTATTTCATAATAAAAAATAAAAATAACCTCCCTCTCCCTGTAGGTTTTTGCTTCTAATATTAATTATTAATTTCCTTCTTTCTTAAATAAATCAACTATCAGAATTATTCAATCCTAGTATCTACGAAACAATTTGATTGCATACGAAGTAATAATAGACATACCCGCTCTCTCTCTCTCTCTCTCTCTCTCTCTCTCTCTCTCTCTCTCTCTCTCGCGTTCAAGAAACAGTAATTAACTAATTTTCCTTTCCTTACCTTGGTGCTTAAGTTTGTCAATAATTCTCTCTAATCTATTGTATGTATAATGTATGTATTTATTTATGTTTGTATATATGTACATGTACATGTATATTGTTGCAGACAGGATTAAGAGGGTACAATCAATTCCACATGTACACTCTTCCTTGCACCTTTCTTTAGACTATTCCATTTGGCAACATTATTTTAAATTCATTCATCATCAATGCACATATTTCATCCAATGTCAACCATATTGCAAGGGAGGATATACATATGGCATTATTCAAGGAGGGTATGGGTTGGTGGGTCCATCTGTACGCATTATCATGTCATATATATTCGTCTTTATGAACAGATATATCCATAATATATTAAATATCACATCAAGTAAGAATTATTTTTTGGACGATTATAACCTTATTACAATTCAATTATTTCAATAATACCTTACTATTCGTTTTTCAATATGTATTTAATTTTCAAACTGTAATAAATATTATAATTAATCTCAATTAATTAACATTAACATTCATTTAATTAATATTAATTAGAATTTCACATTCATATTCATATTCATATTCATATTCATGTCCATGTTATTAATTTCAATATTTTAAAAATCGATCAGACCATCAATCCGAAAAAGAGAAAGGTCGAATGTCAAAAGGTTGAATCGGGATCGAACCAAGGTTTTTAAGAAATAAAAACACATAAATTAAAGAATTGAAAAAATACATTTACGTGTTAAACTGGTTAAATCTGGAACGGATATTCCAAAAACCGGTTAGCTTAATGAGTTTTGAGGTGGTTTTTTAACTATAGGTTTTATAAGTCTAACGTAACCGATTTTGGTCCCGATTCCCAATTTTTCTAGTTGAACCTACCGAATCGGTCAAATTTTTTAAATACTAATTAATTCTCAATTAATTAACATTTGCATTCATTTAATTAATATTAATTAAAATTTCACATTCAAAAATGCAATTCATTTTTCAAGTCCATATATGTTAATTAGCATCTAGTTTCACTTAATTGAAAATTAAATTATATTCATTTAATATAAATAATTTAACATTCATTATCATATATATATTCCTTCGTATTAATTCGAAATTAACTAACATTCACATTAATTCATGGATCGTATTTGTCATTCATATTCATTTATGCATTTATGTGCAATTTTAATACTCATATTCATGTATGCATTTATGTGCAATTTTAATATTCATATTCATGTATGCATTTCACTATTTACATACATATATAATAACTAAAATTTATTTTCAGGGCTTGCATTTCTATTATATTTAGACTAAAAGGGAATAATTAAAATTTATTTTCAAGGCTTGCATTTTTATTATATTTAGACTAAAAGGGTAAATGGAGGATTAAATATTACTTTGACAGTAATTATAAATTATTTCAAAATTATGTGCAACGTATGTTCAATTATAAATAAGTGAATGATCCAATTACGAAACTAATAAATGGGTTCTCCAGAGATAAACAAATTTCAGCACAGAATTCGTATATGGACACAAACACATACATCAGATACACACTGAATACATAAAATACATATACTATATATATGTCTAGAGAGAGAGAGAGAGAGAGAGAGAGAGAGAGTATATACCATTTAAGAGTAGTGGATTGACGGCAGAGAAAGGTTCTGAACAGTCTTAGAGAACAACTATCCTCCTATATCTATATATTCGTGTGTGGGTTGAATTGAATTATATGAGATGCAGCAGAAGGACCTATTCAGAATAATACTAAAGTATACATCTTTTTTTCTTTTTCTGCTCCTATTCTGATAGAGAAAGCTGAGAATTCTCGTATGTGTTCTTTCTTCTTCGTTAAGTTTTTCCCTCTTTTTCCTTTGCTCTTTTCTCTGGGAGAAAGAGAAAGTTGAGAATTCTGATGGTGTTCTCTTCTTTCTTACGATATTTCCTTATATAGTTGCAGTGAGCTAATTTTAGTATTTATAAACATGGGTATTAAGTAGTAAAACATTGCACGCATTTGCCGACTTTCAGCGTGCTGGATTGCACGACTTAGTATTGGGGTACGGGATTTTTTAAAGTAACGATTTTGAATATTTGTAAGGGTTCGATTTTAGGTAATATTTATTAGTGATTTTTAAAATAATCTAATTCATGCTTGTGAGTTCATTATCCAATGTACCTAATTTTTTTAAAATAATAAAGTTATATATACCCATATATATAAAATGAAGATATATGTCAACAATAGGAGTGAATGGGTACGGGGATCTAATAAGCCGGTGGTCTTCTTTGAAAGCAGGATTGCCTAAGATAGCGTCATTTCCTAGTACTACAAGTAGAATGCCGGTTTTCGTAACCTTTATTTGAGTTGATGAGGTGATCTAATCTTGCCTTTTCGCAGGTCAAAGAGAAGATTGTTATCACAATCATATTGTCGAATACAACAATTTCTTGTATGAATTTTTGAGTTGATGAGCTAATGTCATCTTGCCTATTTTCAATTTATAATTTCTTGTGTGAAATTTTTTACTCATAAATGATATTTTATTTATAAGTAATTTTTTACATATAAGATAATTTTTAACTTAAAAAGTGAAAGATGTACTTACAATTAAAATTATAATTTATAAGTATTTTTTACTTATAAGTAAATTTTACAAAGTTAAATTTATATATAGGCAAATTTTTACTTACAAATTTACAAGTGAAAAACAATCAAAATCTACATATTTTCTTGTTGAAAAATGATCGAAATTACACTACATCGATAAGCAGTGATTTCTAAACACCTAGTCCCAAAAAACTAACAAGCATTAATTTTCGCAACTCATAAAATAGTGCCACATAAAAGGGATCAAAATCAGTGAAAAAAAACTATCGAGCAGGCCTGAATTAATGAGTCAACTTTCAAGTCTCATTTTATATGCGAATGCTTCATAAAACAATTAGGAAATTATCTTTTGATAATGAGCTTTTTAGACTAGTTGATATGGCTAGCTGACTTAGATGGAAGAGTGTTTGAACTAAGAACACAATAGTTGATACATAGAATTTCATTGATTCGTTTGAATGTAGAGAAATGATTCTCGATCAACAAAATCGTTGATTTCGACGAATATCGAGATTTTGGACCAATAAGAATTGAAATGTATTTTAAATAGTGATATGATGAGAAATATGTAGTTAAAAAATAAGGAAAATTTATTGATGTGATGTAAAATATTATTTTATTAAAGAATATGTGGTTAAAAATGAATTTTGAAAGAATTTAGTTTAAAAGAATGTGTATCAAACAGTTATCACTATAATTAATAATGTTTGAAATTCAATGAAATTCCATGGAATGATCACATTGTATATGCATAATTTAACATGGGATGTGCTACACCCCCTTTGTTCTTTTAGCATTTTCCATTTAACATTTCTACTATCTAATAATTGATGCAAAAAATATATATTAAAAAAAAACATAATTAGCACAATCATGTTCCATAGAGAAATATCCATCTAGAGTAGCATGTTTTTGTATACCTCGAAATACCTAATTAGCTACAACATTGATGCGATTGGAACGGTCAAGAAGAGAAATACATTGGTGAGAGACAATTTATCTTTATTAGACAAAAGGGTCATCGTCCATATCTTCTTTCACTTTCTCTGGTCTTGCGACGATGCATTGCTATGAGATCTTCATAGAGTAGCAAAATTTCATAATTACGAAGGTCTCAAAACATATTTTTAAAGAAAAACTCGTGAAAAATTGGTGATCACATTTTGTGACAATTGATAAAATATTTTTTTATGTAATTTAATTAAAACAAGTCAATGTTACAATTAACATACAATTTATGGCAATAGTCATGGTCACAAATAAATTGTCAAAAACACAATTTGTAGGTTATAATCACGTTTTTAGTCACGAATTATATATTTAATAAGTCACAAATTATCCAATTAATTGGTCACAATCACTTTTCATCACATCCTACCAACCTCACCTCACTCCATCCAACTCCACCACTGCCTACACTGTCCAAATCGTCGCCGCAATCTTAAATCCACAACCCACCACTTTCACCTTGAAAAAAATAAATAAATAAATAAATAAAAAGCAAAGCAAAGACTACCAAAAAGAGCAACAAGTTAAAATGTCAAAAATTTTGCTAATAATTATTTGCATTTATGATAGTGACGTCAAATTTGGTGTTAATGCGGCGATAATTATTAGCAGAATGGACTTTAAATCTAGTATTAATGTGTCTGAGTCGACGAAGACACCGAGTGTCATTAATGTCATAAAGGGTGCACTTAAAGACGAGCAAGTTCAGCTTCATGAGCATAGATAGCGGCTAGCTGATCCCACCGATGGTTCCAATAAAGGAAACTTTCCACTAGGGTTTGGGGTAAAATAACAAGGCCGACTTGAATCTATCACGGTGAAATAACAGAGATTTAGGGCTTGGTAGGGAGAGGGAAGGCTTGGTTTAGTGGGGTGGGGTGGGGTGGGGTGGGGATATATCTGATTTTTGATAAAATTTATGGATACCTTATTTTTTAAATTCATAGGGATTGGGATAATTTTCAAATGTATTAATGCTCTGTTTGGGCCCTACTCTTAATCAATATTACTAAACAGTAATGGTCCGTAGCATAGGCAAAGGTGGAAATGAATTCCAATTTCATGTTAGTTGAAAGATAAAAGGGAAAATTTCATTTCTAAGAGTTTAAGTTTCTTCAATTTCAAATTTAAGAGATAAGGTTTAAAATTTCAAATTTCAGATTTTTTTAAGGTTTGAAATTTCAAATCTCGGATTTTTATATTTAATTTTTAAATTAATTAATTAAATATATTAATGTCACAATTCCATATAATTTGGTCACAAATTATATATAACATGTTAGAAATCACAAATACACGTCACAAATTATTTTACGATCACAATTCAAAATTTTATAGATCACAATTTGTTTATAGGTCACAAATAAAAAATTGAAACGTCACAAAACGGTCACAATTCAAAAATCTTATATGTTACAATTTGTTTATCGGTCACAAATAAAAGATCTTATAAGTCACAAATTATTTTACGGTCACAAATAAAAAAATTTATACGTCACATTATTTTACG
>CAIGRN010131007.1:0-14515 GCA_903798345.1 Fraxinus anomala
AATTAAAGTTAAGTTATTAACTACTGATCTTGATAAATCTAATGCTTAAATTCAATTGTTTATGAGTGGCTCGTAGAAACTGGACAATCTACTTAGGATGAACAAGCCTGCTGAAAATAAGCATGGTCTGGGTTATGTCGATAACTATGATGCTACTGCTAGTACATCAAGGACCACGTTCGTTCCTGCCACTAACAAAGCTCGTGAGATTGCTTATCCTAAAACCAAAGATAAGCATACCATAGGATCGAGACGTACCAGACAGTGTAGAGTCAGTCGTCCTACATTTCAGCATCAACCACCGAGCAGGTTTGAACCTAGGTTCATTCCCACTTGTCACCACTGTGGTGCTTTGGGACACACAAGACCTAGGTGTCGTAACCGTGTGACTAGAAGTAAGAATCAGGATTTCATTATAAAGATTAACATTCTTGCCAATCAAGTTAGCCACTTAATTGAGATGATGACTCGGTTAACTCAATTAACTTCCACTTCTAAGAGAGTCTAGGTTAAGAGGAGCAACCTGGAAGGTCGTGAAAATGGTTGTACTCTTCACGGTAAGGGCATTCATATTTCACCCTGATTTGGGATTTAGGTGCACGCATGTGCAGTTCATTATGTCCATTCTTTCATCAATGCATCCTATTCATCTTTATGGTATTTCTTTTTGTTTCTATTTTTATGCGTTTAGTTGTTTTAAGTAATGATTTCAAAAAAAAAAAAAAAATTGAAAAATGGGAAAATTACAAAGATATTTTTTTGGCAAACGACACATCGTGATAATTTTAAATGTGACATGTGTGACCAAGTAAGTATTTATCTATTCTACACTATTATTTTCATTGTTTGGTTCGGTTTAATGTGGAGTATTGCGTACATGTGTCGTCATGTAATCATTTGCACTTCACACACTATGATCTTGTGATTGAGTCTGGACCGCGTGTGTGGGATTTGGGATGACTGTCGCGTGTTAGTAGGGTGACTTCGAACGAGAATTGATATTTAGATGACCTTAGCTCGTTATAGTCTCCCTGCGTTGTTGCATCGTTAAAGAAAAAGTGTATGCCTATTTGGTTCATCTTATACTTTTGTTCGGAGCCTATTTGACTTGACTAATTAAGCATGAGGGGTTTTTCATAACTTGGGCGCCTATGGTCATCTGACTTGGGTTAATCAGCCTAAAGCTCATTATAGGGGTCAATTTAGTCGCTTAATGAACAAGAGTCTATACATAAGATGTTATTTACGAGAAAAAAAATTTAAAAATGTTATATGCTCATATTCATGGAGAGAAAAGAAAGCTTTTCATTTTGTTAAGCTTGTTTTCAGATCCTAAAATTTCATTTGGGTTTGACTTTCATCAGTAGGGATCATACTTACTTAACCGTGATGTTAGCATATCCTTTCTCACAAATTTAAGGTTTGGAATCATTTTCACTAGAAAATAGTGACACTTTACACTCAAGTCATCTATACACTTTACTCATAAATTGAGTATGTGGGAAAGTCTTTTTGTTAATGCTCGACTTGTGATTGCATACATGATTTTAATTATCGATATGCCTGAGCTTAATTTGCTTAATGTTCGTGTTATTTAAAAAAAATGAAATGATGATATTTTTCTTACTTTTTAAATTTTTGGTGCTATTTCTATCATTTGATGTGTCACCAGCTTATCATTGAAACACACTCGAGCGACGATAGCAGAAGCTGCCTCGATCGACCTTCGCTTGAGTGACAGGCCGTAAATTTGAATTTTGAGGTTATTTTTCAGCGTTTTCTTCGCATTTTCCCCATTTTTCTCTCCAATTCTTCCTCAACTCTTTCATCCACATCAAATTTGTGAATTACCCACCCCTTAAACACTCCAAATCGGTCATTGATTAGGTTATTTCATCAAAATATCGAATTTAGAAGGTAAATGTCGAAAATTTTGAGACTTTTCTCATTTGTGCAAGTATCTTGTTTTCCTTGGGTCTTGATCATTCTTGCTTTTTCTGATGATGCATTACTTGGTTTGAACATTGTCATAGTTTATCATCAAATGTTACATGATAGGTCCAAAAAAACAAAACCGGATTTATAATGCAGTTTGAGCATGATTTTTGATGGTTTCTTTTGTGTTTTCACTTTAGTTACTCACATTGCATGATAGGTTGATGTCCATTGCATTGGATTCGACGAATGGTTTGTTGGGTGGTTGAGGTTGTTGTCAAGGTTTGAATGATTTTGGCTTGGTATTGGCTCTCATGTCGTCTATGGCCTTGTCAATTGATTTGTGGTTTGGTGGTATTGGATTGGAGTGTCGAGTTGGTGGTTCGGAGCGTGCATTGTGTTTTGGGCTTTGCGGTTGATGTTAGGAACACTTGGTGATGTCACGTCACTACGTCATGACGTTACATCCCTGCGTCTTGACACACGGCACATGTCATATGTTCACGTCAACTACGTCTAGTCATCTCATGCATTTCATGAGTTAGTATCTCTTTTATTAAGGTTTTAATCCTTTTGGTTCAAATTATTTTAGATACCGCCTAAGAGAGCACGTGCTGTCGCTTCCACTCCTAGTTCCTCCACTTTCGATAGTAGGACTAGGTTCATCTCGACTGTAGCCCAAGATATTTTTGGATCACAGTTTTCTCTCCGGCCTATTTTGTTTGAGCACGAGGTCATCATGTCTGATATATCCTCCGACCTCATTGCTATCTTCACATCTCAGGGTTGGAAACCACTATTAGTTGATTTAGTACCCCCGCCGAGTCTACTAGTTTAGGAGTTCTACGCTAACATCTATGATGTTAGTGGTTCATCGTTTAGGATTTTTCTTCCAGGTAGGAAAGTTAAGATTACTCTGGACGTTATTTCGAGTCTTATTTCTATTTCCCGGGTCATCCACCCCCTATTCTCCTACTCCTGATTCACTTTCGACGAACTCGTTAGTCCGTTCGATGGTGTTTAACACACCATTAGATGGAGGTCTGGTGTGATTCAAACTGGTTCTCTTCCGACTGAGCGCTAGATTCTGTTGCGTATTCCGTGAACGAATCTATGGTGTGTCTTCCACACTTCTTCATTATCGATGGAGAATACTCGTTTTCTTTATGCTCTTCTGCATGGCGATTCCATTGGTTTACCTTCTTTCATATGTCAACAGATTTTGAGGACTTTTCGTACTAAGGGGACGAGGGTAGGGCTGCCTTTTGCATGTTTGATATATCGTTTAGTGACAGCCTTAGGAGTCAGTTTTCTAGAGGGAGTTCCGAGGTGAGTTTCTCGATCGATTGGCCATACTACCATTGCCCAGAGTAGTCTCATGCTTCTTCTGAGCCAGCACAGCCAACTGATCCGACTGTGCCGACTAATCCGATTGATGACCTCATCTCTTTTTATCCCTCTGATTTTCCTTCTTTCTCGACTACACCAAAGAGTTTCGATATTCCATCTAGTTCTACTTCGGCTCCTCCTCCGTTCGAGTCAGTTCCTCCTCCTCCTAGGTCTGCACCTTTAGCGTCTGCTCCTATCGACCTTCCAATCGCTCTTTTGGGTCAAATAACAGTGCTTATCGAGCATGAGGCTAGTATGATGACGGAGATTACGCAGCTACGTGCTACAGTTGATCGACATACTGTCGAGTTTACTACACTTCGGGGTGCTATTGGATACATTCAGGGTGGACTTCGATTGATTTGTCACCACTAGGATGATGCTGCTTCTGAGGAGAGGACATACTCCGATGATGCTGATGATGCTGCCGGTGCTTCCTAGTTTTAGAAATTGTTATAGATTTTAATCAGTATTAGATTTTGGTTGATAGGGAGAGAGTAGTCAGTAGATATCTAAATCATTTTTGCTTATACTTACATGATGTATCCATTTATCGAAAGTCTGGATGTAATTAAATTTTTGAGTGATTATATGTTAGTGTTAAATTTCTTTTCAAAATTGAAATTGCATTCTTTAACATCTGCATTTTATGTCTGATGGGTTGTTGGGGAGAGATATAGATACATTTGCCCACTGCATGCATAAAGACGTTGAGAGTTTGCAGTAAAGGGAGATTGTGTGATATCTCTTGGTCCCTTATTATTTTATGACAAAAAGGGGGAGTAGATATCTTAATGGAGTATATATTCTTGCTTTTACAGGATGTTTATGTTTTTATCTACTTGATGTATCTACAACTTTTGATTTCAATTCTACAAAATTAAGTTTAATATTTTAGTAGTATCAATGTGTTTTCGTGGTATGTTGAGTTATATTATTACTACGTCTTGATTTAGCATGCATATTAAAATTGAACAAGTCTAATTGATTCATAAATTGCCTAGATTATATGAACTATTTGAGCTATTTTATTGCACTGTTTCCCACACATTTTACACTGGGTATTACTTATTTATTTCAGGAAACATGTGTTGATTAAACTGCAGAATTGTTCAAGTCAGTCAGTTATAAATTTTGAGTATGTACTTTATTTTTTATTACTGCCTTGACTTTGTTAGTAGTTTTGTCACAGAATACCAAAGGGGTAGTTTGTTAGATTTTAAATGTTTTGTAATTGACAATTCTATAAACAAAAGGACTGAATTGTAATTTATTTAAAAATTCAAGGAGTAATTTTCGCTGGACTGTCACCATGGATTGGTTCAAGCATAAAAAACAGAACCTCCGTTGCTCGAGCAACGACTATCGCCTGCCTTCACTCGAGGGACAATGTTGTTCGGAAAAAATTTATTTCGCGATTTAAAGGCTTTTTTCTCGGCCAATTCATTTTCTACCCTACCTATATATACTAAAACACTTCTGAACGTGAGAAATTAAGGTTGATCATTGAGAGAGCTTCATCTATGAGAGAATTCATATATTTTATCTTTCAACCTTCATCTTGTGAGTTTGTTTTGGTGAGAAAAATATCGTTCCAATAATCCAAATACTAAACGGTCTTTCCTCTACATTTGGTCAAAGTTCAGAAGATCGAGAGAAGTTGACTGGAGTTTCAATCTGTGAAGAACAAGGTTTTCTTCGTTGATCCACGGGAAATAGACGATTTCACAAGGCTAGGAGTGCTGTAGGGTAGCAGATTCCACCGAAAGATTTGGCAACAACTGCTAAGGATTGGTGCAGGGGAGCACTGGATTTAGGGAGAGCTGTAAGGAGTACAGTCGGGAGATCAGATAGTACGGGTCGTGTAGTCTAATAGACTGTAAGTTGTTAAAATCGTTTATAGTGGATTGACTGACAAAGTATCCGAAGTTTTTCCCAATTGGGTTTCTCCGTGATCACCATGGTGTTGATTTACTGCTTTTACATTGTTTATTGATTGATCATACAAACTGCGGTATTCAAATTTAAGAATAAAATGACTTGCATATTTAATCATCTAGTGAAGAATTAAAAAGTGAGATGTTGCAGTTTAATTTATTAATAATTTTAAATTTCGTATTATACACATATTCACCTCCCTCTAGGTGTTGTGAGGGTCGAACTATGTGAATGTTTTGTCCTAATTACCCTAATTATTAGACCGAAGTTGCAAAATTGAGAACATTTTCACATAACCAAATTTGTAATCGCATTATTTCCTTCGCGTGCACATTTAGTAAGCGAATTTGACGCGTTAAAATTAGAGTTCATTTAGACAGAACTTCTATTTTTGCTTCTACATTTTTTGTAAAAGAGCTCCATGAGAAAGTTATCTTAGGTCAGTTACTTATAAAAACTCTTCTAGTACAAAACATTTTTAGATAATTATACAAGCACATTTAAAGCAATTTCTTAATCTTAAAAATATTTTTTGATTTTTCAAAAATCTTGTCAAATGGACTCTATGAAACATTTGGACAATCGGACATGATTGTTCTATTTGGACGTAATGGAAGATTGTTCTCAAAAAATATTAACATTGAAGCGTAGTTAATTCTTCATAATAAACGCAATATTAGCAGGAGCCAGAACAAGAAATTTTGGTTCCACGAATGAAGGAAAAAAAATAAATAAACATCAAGTTGCTCGTCACTAATTAAATGGTATGGCAACATTTAAATGAAAGATGGGCCCACTTAAAGTGGACTATAATAGTTTGACCAGCCATGTTTGAAAAATGAAAGTTGTTGGGCCAATTAGTGTTATCAAAAAACATTATAAAATTGACAAACATAGCATTAAAAATGAAAATATGAAGTGAGAAAGGAGGAGGGTATGAAAAAGGACTGTGTTAGTAAAATAAAAAAAATTAGGACTGGCGTAATCTTTAGTTGGGTGGGGCATATAATATCTAAGATTATCAATGAATTATGATGTAGTTTCAATTACACATTGCCAAATTTTAATGGTTGTGTTATTTTATCAAAGGGAAAAAGTACATAAAAATACGCAAATACCCAAGTTTGCTTTATTAAAGATAAAAGTTCTACATAGCTTATCCAACTCTTCATGATAATCCTAGTATACATTAATTTTATGTAAATTAATTGTCTTACTTTATCTTGTATAATAATAAAATTTCTTATATATAATATTATAAATATTGTCGACACACATAACAAATTCAGGTTGCTCAATTATTCTAAAATATTTCTATCTTAACACACTTTCTTTTCAAATCTTATCTAAATCAAATGTAACGTTAAAGATAATAATAAAGAAAGAAAAGAATGGATAATCGAAATGAGGACAAGGAGTTTTAGATATTTGATCTCTCTTTGGTCTTTGTTTCTCCTAGGTATGACCAAACAGCACAACTTTGTCGGTTCGCACAATTGCATACATTTATTGAACTTGGTGAATTTAGCGTTGATATACAGTACCTGTTGAGCCACATTTTTTAAAAAATTATTTTTAATTATACATTCTAGTCATAAAATAATTTTACATGTAAATCAAATAAAAAAAATCCTCTCTTTTAACCACACATTCTAAAAAAAAAAAAGATCATTATTACAAAATATATTCTCTCAAAAAATGGGTTCAGAGAAACCCATATTCTATTATTCAATGTTGTCAATTCAAAATAAGTATAATTTTTGAAGGGTTTAAAAAACGATGTTTACTCCTCAACTTATAGACATTTCTTGTAAATAAAATTTATAATTTTAAAATGTCAATATTTAATCAATTAGGCAAATGTGATTTTTTAGTATATAATTTTGGTGAATTCATATATACTAGACAAATCGACGGCCTCTATTAAATAGTTTCTTTGTTGTTCCCAACGTGAATCAACGAGATAAAAATTTATAAGCTGGTACATTGTGTATCGTCCACTTGCTACATAAATTAATATGCAACTAAATCTACATGATGACACGTCTACGAAACCTCAATAAAATGTATACAATGTAGCTTGTTTTTCTTGAAATTTACATTGCAGTAAGAAATTATTTGATGTCTATATTCCTTTTCAGTGTATCTTTGGTTAGATGGTGTAACACCCCCAAATCTAGATATCTAAGTTTGGAAGTATTATTACTTCATTCCCTTTTTAAAATCATAAATACGAAAAACGATTAAATTTTTCTTTGTCATAATAAGTATCAATGACTTATTATTTCAAAATAATTTGTGGTCAACAAAATATAGAACAGTTAAATCAAAATTTTAAATTTAATTACAAAAACGAATTCACAATTGAAATATGATAGTACTGAATTCGTGTCACCAACAAGTCATCACTTCGCATCGTCTTGCCTTCATCATCTGAAAATGGAAAGGGATAGGGTAGGATGAGCTAACGCTCTGTAAGCAAACCTCATGCATAAGATGCATACTCATGATATGGATATGAATTACTTCCAAATAAAAATTATTTTTCATTATGTAACTCATTTTCTTTCATTTCTATAAAATTTAACATTGACGTCGTGAGCTCACTTGGTGTATAGCCTAGCCAATTAGAATGCAGTGGGCAATTATTATTTGGAACCGGTCGAATCCTACGAGTAGTACCACAAAGCGATTAATATTAACATTATCATTAAACATTGATCGGGTGTGTCGGTCCCCAACGCCCCATTTCTCACTTACACCTTTCTTTGCATAGACATACACCTCGTAATAAAAACATTTGGGATATATATCTTTAAAAACATATCTTGACTCATTGACATTTAAAAAATTTTACTTCTTGAAACTTCATGTATGCTCATAAATGCATTGGCATGTATGAATCTGTCATGACCAACATTTATAACATAAAAAGTAATGATCAAATATCATGTTTATATAATGACAACTCAAGTAAGAGGTTTATATATTTAACCATATCACGTACATGATCCCTTAGCTAATCACTTTTGATTACAAGTGAAAATGTCCTTGATCGTCCACTGATCAACGTGCCAATAATCCTAAGTCGTTATCATTTAATTATTAAGAACCTTCAACGTGTAAACAATTATTTATTATATTTTTCTTTTAATCATCTATGATTAGTCACCTAACTTAAAATGCATGTCAAAAATAAAATTTACATATGGAGGATATTTTTGTTATTCCATAGTCAATATTCTAATCACACAAGACTAAATAGTAAACGAATCAGCAATGACCCAACTTCGACTGACTTAAACTATGCATGTGATTATACGTGTTTTTGTGAAATAAAAGAGATTGTTATAACAATATATCACATAAATATAACTTTCTTATTACACTAATGTACTCTAATATTTAGAAATTAATGCACAAGGACCATGGTGAGTGCAGTAGTTATAGAACATGTTAATCCAAAGTGCTTCTGGTAATGTACTTTATTTATTTTGGCAAAAGGAACATGGTGAGTGCATATTGTTTTCAGTTAATTAAATTAAATAATACGTTATCAATCCAATTAAACATGGACTATAACATCAAAATGATAATATTATAAATAACATTGAAAATCATATTAAAACCAATATGCTTGTAAATAAATGTCTGCTAAAACACTATAATATCATTTATATATTCACTTTATTTAAATGCTAAATTAATAAAATATTAATTCGAGAATGATACAAAATATTAATTTATGGATAATAAATTCAGTTTTTTTTGCTCTATAAATTTCCATTTGATCAAATAATGAACGTTAAACTATTTTATAGTATTAAATAATTTATAACGTGTTGAAATCATTGAACTGATTAACATATACATGAAAAGCATTATACTAATTATGTAACTGATATATAATTATCGCAATATGTCAAAATTATCAAAACATAATGTTCAACAAAGTTTAATGTATTAATCGACTTGATCAAATAGTTATAAAATGTAATGTATCACGTATAAAGAAAAAAAAAAAAAAATTGGGAAGAAGGCTAGCTAATCTTAATAAGAATGTACATATTATGCTTCTCTTCACATATGGGAATGAATCTTTGAAAAATCCTTGGCTATGGAAAATATAACATTGGGGGAGAAAGAAAGTGGTTGGACCTTTTTTTTTTATTATTATTATTATTCTTTCCTCATTATTAGAGTTAATGAATGTTTTAACTTTGTATCAAAGGTAACAAAATAGGAAAGTTTCACTTTCCAATCTTAGGGCATTTATTTTATGAATTTATTTATGCTAATTAAAAAATACTCATTATAGTGTCAATGACAAACAAATTCAAGGCCCCAAATTTTGCTCAATTACATGACCAATTTTCCAATATGTTGACCAATTATTGATTTTGCATTTACTAAACAAGTAGCAAATAAAATCTTTTAACGTGATATTTTGAGTTAAGTTATTGTAAGCTATAAAAAAATAAACATGAGATAAAATAAGTGTACCATTTTATTTATTCCGATTTTAAATTGAATTATATGCAAATTATAATTAACTTTAATTGATTTGTCAATCGACTAGGACATTCAAGGTATAATTTCCCGTAAAATATTATTAGTCACAATGACAATAAATTATTAATTAAACATTAAACATATCATTAGGCAATATCGGATTTTAAAAAATAGGAAAAGAGAAACGTGGAGTTACCGATGGCCTTTATGCTAGAATTATTATCTTCAATTTTGTAAGTCCTTAAATGGACTTTTCAAAAAGAAAGCGTCATTAAGAATAATATAAACTAATTGATAAAATATTGATGATAAGAATAAGAAAAGAAATTAGAACAATGAAAAAAAAGGAGTGGAGTGGGGCTTTTAATACAATAAAATAATTAGTGAAAAAAAAACTGTAATGACAATATAACACCCTAAAATAAATATACGAATGCATGCATAGTTTTTTTTTTTTTATTAACCCAGTTTCATTAAAAAATAAAATCAACACACTTTGACTTAAGTACGTAATACTAAGCAAACTCGGCCTCTGTTTGATTCTCAATATTTTACATATTATAATGAGAATTTGATTTTATAATAGTAATGTTTTAGAAAATCGTACAGATTATCCCTTCTAATCTCTCTCTTTTGTTACTTCCTATCTCAGACTAGGACCCACTTGAAGGAATACAATGGTCCAAAATGCATCCACAAATGGGGATAAACCCCTTCCGAATTATCATCACTTATTTCAACTAAGAATGTATTTTACCTTTTTGGCCCTATATATTTCAAACAAGTCTAAAGTTTTCTTCTAGACTTGGAAAAAGCAATAATATGCAATAGCGATTCAGCCCCATCTCAATAAAACACGTAAAAAAATGGAACAGTGAATGAAAAAATTACATGATTGGATGTCTTTAGAAATGTCTGATGATGAGAATTTTTTTTGTAGATATTATGATTGAGTTGGATGAAATGAAATAAAAAAAGATTCATATAATCAAGTCATCAAGAATAAATAGCTTCATTTTATTTTCTAGAAACTTGAAATGTTCTTAATTGTTTCTCTACCAATCCCCCCCCCCCACCCACCCCCCACATATATGAAATTGATCTTCTAAACACCGATGCTAACTTATGATAAGCATGAGGTGACGTGGCACACTTCAATAGATGGCATAATTAGTTTTGTAACCCATCATTATCTCTCTTCATCTATTGTAGTTTGACATATCACCCGAGTGCTACGCAGCGATGCTTAGATTATGAACAAATTGAAAATTGAATACACAAATTTTATTTCAACTAAAATATTTGGAATAATTCTCCATTATCAATTTGTATCAACTCTCTCCGCTACACTAACACCATCTCAATCTCTATGGATGAAAAAAAATAAAGTAAATCAATTACGTGGTTCAATAAAGTTAGATATATTGCAACAAAACCCTTAATTAACATTGTAATTCATCTTTCCTATCAATTCCTTTTGTTTGGAATATGGGGTTGAATCAATTTGTAAAAATAAAAATAGTCACTTAATAACACATAAGATTTATAGTAGTTCGATTTAATGTGAAACTATATCCTTTTTAGCCTATGAAAAAATTCACTATGATGAAAATGAGTATATAAGAGAAAACGCACGCCATATATATATATTCCCCATTTATAAGATAAATTAAGGAAAGACCGAAATTTACAAGAATACAAATTGCCAAACTTTAATTAGGGGATAACCCCCTTCCAAATTATCATCACTTATTTTCTCATCCTATCACTATCACTATCACTTATTTCAAACTAAGAATATATTTTACATTTTTTGGCCCTATATATTTCAAACAAGTCTAACTTTTTCTTCTAGACTTGGAAAAAGCTATAATATGAAATAGTTATTTAGCCCCATCTCAATAGAACACGTAAACAAAATGTAACAGTGAACAAAAAATTATATGATTGGATGTCTTTAGAAACGTTAATCATGAGAATTTTTTTGTAGACATTATGATTGAGTTGGATGAAATGAAAGAAAAAAATATTCATATAATCGAGTCATCAAGAATAAATCTAGCTTCTTTTTATTTTCTAGAAACTTGAAGTGATCTTAATTGTCGCCCCCCCTCCCACCCACCCACACACACATCTACAAAATTGAGTTTTTAAACACCAATGCTAATTTATGATAAGCACGAGGTGACGTGGCACACTCCAATAAATGGCATAATCAAATTTGTAACGCATCATTATCTCTCTCCGTTTATCGTAGTGTGTTATATCACCCAAGTGCTTAAGCTAAGCGCCGATGCTTAGATTATGAGCAAATTGAAAATTGAATTCGTAAAATTTTATTTCAACTAAAATATTTGGAATATTCTCCACTTTTAATTTGTATCAACTCTCACTGCTGCACCAACACCATCTCAATCTCTATGGATGAAAAAAATAAAGTACAATCAATTACGTAGTGCAATAAAGTGAGATATATTGCACCAAAACCTTTAATTAACATTTGTAATTCATCTTTCCTATAAATTCCTTTTGTTTGGAATATGGTGTTGAGAATTAGAAAACCTAATTTTATTCCACCAATAGAAATCAATTCGTAAAAATAAAGATATTCACTTAATAACACGTAAGATTTATGGTAGTTCAATTTAATGTGAAACTATATCCTTTTTAACCGATGCAAAAATTCACTATGATGAAAAGGAGTATATAAGAGAAAATGCATGCCATAAATTAAGGCGGGACCGAAATTTATAAGAATACAAATTCCTAAACTTTAATTCTGGGGAGAACCCCCCTTCCAAATTATCATCACTTATTTTCTCATCCTATCAGTATCACTTATTTCAAACTAAGAATATATTTTACAAATAAAGATATTCACTTAATAACACTTAAGATTTATGGTAGTTCGATTTAATGTGAAACTATATCCTTTTTAACCGATGCAAAAATTCACTATGATGAAAAGGAGTATATAAGAGAAAATGCATGCCATATCTTTTTAACATCACTCACTCTCTCTCTCTCTCTCTCTCTCTCTCTCTCTCTCTCTCTCTATTATTGTAATATAAAAGCCTAATGACGACTTCCCATTTATAAGATAAATTAAGGCGGGACCGAAATTTACAAGAATACAAATTCCTAAACTTTAATTCTGGGGAGAACCCCCTTCCAAATTATCATCACTTATTTTCTCATCCTATCAGTATCACTTGTTTCAAACTAAGAATATATTTTACCAACCTTTTTTGGCCCTATATATTTCAAACAAGTCTAACTTTTTCTTCTAGACTTTGAAAAAGCTATAATATGAAATAGCGATTTAGCCCAATCTCAATAGAACACGTAAACAAAATGGAACAGTGATTAAAAAATTATATGATTGGACGTCTTTAGAAATTTAATCATGAGAATTTTTTTGTAGACATTATGAGTGAGTTGGATGAAATGAAAGAAAAAAAAAAGATTCATATAATTGAGTCATCATCTTATTTAAATTAATCGAACGAATTATTATGAGCAAATTGAAAATTGAATACGTAAAATTTTATTTCAACTAAAATATTTGAAATAATTCTCCACTTTCAATTTGTATCTACTCTCTCCGCTACACTAACACGATCTCAATCTCTATATATGAAAATAATAAAGTACAATCAATTACGCAGTGCAATAAAGTGATATATATTGCTAGAAAAACCCTTAATTAACACTTGTAATTCATCTTTTCTATCAATTCCTTTTGTTTGGAATATGGTGTTGAGAATTAGAAAACCTAATTTTATTCCACCAATAGAAATCAATTCGTAAAAAGAAAAATAGACAATAACGCGTAAGATTCACAGTGGTTCGCTTTAATGTGAAAATATGTCCTTTTTAGCAAATGCAATAATTCACTTTGATAAAAATGAGTATATAAGAGAAAATCTCTCCCTCCCTCCCTCACTCCCTCTTATTATTGTAATATAAAAGCTTAAATTAAGGCATGACCGAAATTTATAAGAATACAAATTCCAAAACTTGGGTCCTGGGGCGAACCCCCTTCCAAATTATTGCCTCTTATTTTCTCATCCTATCACTATCACTTATTTCAAATAAAGAATATATTTTACCTTTTTTGGCAAGAATAAATTTAATTAGCTTGCTTAGATTACGAGCAAATTGAAAATTGAATACGTAAAATTTTATTTCAACTAAAATATTTGGAATAATTCTCCACTTTCAATTTGTATCTACTCTCTCCGCTACACTAACATGATCTCAATCTCTATGTATGAAAAAAATAAAGTACAATCAATTACGCAGTGCAATAAAGTGATATATATTGCTAAAAAAACCCTTAATTAACACTTGTAATTCATCTTTTCTATCAATTCCTTTTGTTTGGAATATGGTGTTGAGAATTAGAAAACCTAATTTTATTCCACCAATAGAAATAAATTCGTAAAAAGAAAAATAGACAATAACGCATAAGATTCACAGTGGTTCGCTTTAATGTGAAAATATGTCCTTTTTAGCTAATGCAATAATTCACTTTGATAAAAATGAGTATATAAGAGAAAATCTCTCCCTCCCTCCCTCTCTCTCCCTCCCTCTTATTATTGTAATATAAAAGCTTAAATTAAGGCATGACCGAAATTTATAAGAATACAAATTCCAAAACTTGGGTCCTGGGGCAAACCCCCTTCCAAATTAGGACCAACTAGGCCTCAAGCAAATCAACCAGTAAACCAACCCTTGG
>CAIGRN010131032.1:0-13921 GCA_903798345.1 Fraxinus anomala
TTTGATATTTTGGTTATTTATTTATCCTATTGAAATGACATATATTTTTTATATTTTTGAAAAAATATTTTTATCGATATAAGAAACATAGTTTTCTAACTCTATGCTGTGGAGCTGTGGATCAATTGATTATGCAAGTAACGATTTAAAATAGTATTAAATTATATTATAGAAAAATAAATAATTAAATGAAATAAGGATGTGCAATAGTTAGATCAATTGATTATGCAAGTAACGATTAAAAATAGTATTAAATTATATTATAGAAAAATAAATAATTAAATGAAATAAGGATGTGCAATAGTTAGATCAATTGATTATGCAAGTAACGATTTAAAATAGTATTAAATTATATTATAGAAAAATAAATAATTAAATGAAATAAGGATGCGCAATAGTTATATAACATATATATTATGCCTCTATTTGAGCTCCATTTTTCAAAACTTAATTTGTTTCAAACTTATTTTCAGCCATATATTTTTCAAATAAAATAATTTTATACGTAAACTTAAATTTTTTTCTACTTATTAAAGTGAAATAAAATCTAAAGGAAAGTTAAACAATTAACTATAGTGACACATTTAATAGGATTCACCATTTTTCAACAACATATTTTATCAACTTTTATCAAAACTTACTGAAAATCTGATTTTTATCTAAAAATATGCTAAAAGCACACATATCATTTAACATAATTGCCAAATTACAGCCCCTATTGTGGTGGCGCCTGTGGACTCAAGCGCCCCCCCAATAGGAGGCCGCCATTTGACAATTATGTGAATCATTATGTGTAGTACTATGCACTACTCTTTTACCCAGGCGCCACCATAATAAGGGGCTGCCATTTGACAATTATATGAACCATTATGTGTAGTGCTATGCACTACTCTTTTATCTAAACCAAATATGAGCATAATAAGATGTTTTGTTGTAAAATGAAATTTTTTTAAAGTCAAATGAACTATATGAAAATCTTTAAAAGAAAATCTATAGAACTCAATGAAAATTTTTCAATAAATTTATTCAAATCTCTAAAACTCAATAAAGTTTATGAATTTCAGAAAAAATTCTCAATCAAAATATGTTTATAAAAATCTAAATTATTGCACCCTCCTAAACCATAACTAGATATAAAGAGCCCCATATACATCCAAAATGTGAGAACATGACATGATAATTCAAAAATGTCCTCTTCAACAATTCCAAGTTACTCGACTATCAGACCTACAATGACTTGGTTATTATTTTGACATTTTATTGATATGGGCATCCTTTTGAAGTTGTCTTATTTGATTATTATTTTGACAACTTAGAAGAATGGAATTTTCTTTCAAATTGTCTTACACTTGGTAGACTTTGAGAATAATAAAAAAACTAATGAACCTTCTTAGAAATGAGTGTGCATGAAGTGATGTTAAGAATTGTAGTTTATAATTTGTCCGATTACGTACCATTGATATCAGATAACGTTCTAACTATTTTGATCGAGTTAGTGTAAGGATTGTGATTGGCTCCTACTATTTCTTGTTGCAGTATGACTGGAACAATGCTACCAGTAGAATTATTGCTGGTTAGAACAACTCCTGAATCAATCAATGATTATAACTCACTCATTAAACAACTTCAGTAATTAAAATCTTACTTTGATCAATCGATGACTCAATGTATATTTTGTCTGCCTTGAGAAACGTTTTCCATTATGACCATATATTCCTATGTTTTTAAGCTCAAGTTTACTAGTTCTGATATCGTCACTTGTCCAAATCAACTAGACAGTGATTTTCAATTTTTATTGTTTTATTTTTGTTCTATTTATCTGTTAGACTACTTATGACTTCCAATTTCATTTTCTTTTCTCATTCAATGGCAGCCTCAAAATTGACATTACAAAAAATTATGTTCAATATTTCTTTTCCTATAAAAAATGACATTCAATTGTACGAAAGGGCACAAAAGTGTAATAAAAAACAACAATGCTACATGTACAGTCGTTAGTAAGGTATAAATTTATACCACACTCACATTAGGGTGAGACACACGAATTAATTAATTAATGGGCCCACCCTAATGTGAGTGGGGTGTAAATTTATACACCACTAATGACTGTACGAGTGGGGTTTTCCAATAAAAAATCATTTTGTCGACTCCCTTCCTAACAAGTAGACCGGAAACACGAGCTTCTTGTTAATAGGACAAATATAAAAACTTTTGAGTTTCTAATTCATCATTCTAATAACTTAGTGATGTAGGATAATTGGCGTCAGAATTCGAAGAAGAATTAGACCGAAAATTGGCAAAACGAGCTGTCTCAAAGAAACGTGCATAACCTTTTACACCAATGTCAGAATGACTATTATAATATGTTTTCGAAAACGTCTCGTAACGCTTTACAACTTTCCAACCTGGGGTTCCCCCGTTAACGTCGATTTCAGCCTCAAATGTACAGTTTAAGGCAATCTACCGGGCAATTGAAGTTTTCGCGTTTTAATTATTTTAATTAAGCAGATGTCTATTTTGGTCTGCTTCAATTAGGATTTTAGGGACTATTTAAAGGCTCCTTGTTTTCTTAAATAATACAATTCCGTTTTGAGGTTATTTTTTTTCCTTGAGATTTACAACTTCTTTTGTTGGGGATTACACTGGTAAACCCTAGAACTTCCGTTCTGCGTCACTTAGCATGAGCTTCCAATCTCAAACGAGATGGGAGACATGGACAATAATGAAAATAAATAAAAATCGTTAAATTTAAAGTATGTATATTAGTCAAATTGACATCAATAATGCGTATTCATCATAGAATGTGTGAATAAAAATATGTTTGACCACCTTAAATTATAATGTAAGGTCATTGGGAGGCTTTAAAATGGTTAGTTAGGTATTTGAAAGGGTGAGCGAGCGGCTTGGTGGTAACATGTCAACATAGTAGTATAGGAATTAAGCTAAAAGGGTATATTGTGCTGCTGTTAAAGAAAATAGACTGTCAATAACTTCTTACGTGTTTATTATATATGTGACTCACGTGTGAATTGAAAATTGCGATTGGTTAACATAGAAAAAATTCTTCATAGCTTAACCAATGTAACATGGGAACTGAATTCGTACCTTTAAATAAATATAAGTCCATGTTTGATGTTCATTATTTTGAAAAAAAAAAAATAATGTTTAGAATATTAAATTCTCGGAGAATGTGTGGTTCAATTTTCAATTTACGCGAAAAATATTTTATCATGTGAATGTTCATAAATGGCATAAAGTCGCATTTGATAATTTCAGTATGTGATCACCTGGAGCTCTCTGTTTTACACCGCATAAATAATGGAAATTATTAGTTGTATAGATGAATGTTAAATTATCAGCCTTCTCAATAATATTCACAATTTATAATAATCGAGTCTTATATGTATATAATATTATAGAAGGTTAAATTTCAAGAATTTATATACAGCAATATGCATTATGTAATTTATTCAAAAGTTATGCAATTTATTTTAGCTAAAAGGAAGGTTGGTTTCAATCAGAAAATCTTAAGAAATGAAGATCAATTTTGCTATATATACATCATAATTCGGAGGAAGTTTTTAAGATCAATTTTGCTATATGTACATCAAGTTCGACATTATTATGAGGTAACAATGTTTTATACATTGATTTTAACAATACTTTAAACTATTAATAGCACAATTTTGACACATCATACAGTGTCAATTTTAATGTACAGAAGGTAAAACTAGCATAATTGTTTTAAAATTTAAATTGTTCCTCTCCTCCGTCGGCCATCATATTTGACTATTGTAATAGGTACGGAATAATGGAAAAATAAGTTAATAACCTCGTCACTTTTATTAGAATAAAGCTTCTTGTACTTTTCATATATGACAATATAAATGATATTGTGTACAAATTCAAAAATAAATAAGTGGAAAATTGTGTTTTATTTTAAAACTGATCACTCAAGTTTCAATATGGGACATATTGTCAAATTTAATGTCAAAAAAATAGTACTTGTACCATGATTTTTTTTATTATAGGTTGTCAAATTACCCTGATGTCGACATCGTCAATGGAGGAAAAAAACCATACAAGTAATCATTAGATCTGGCAAAAGTACAAAAAAGTTCTTGAACAATCTCCCAACTCCCAAGTAATAATTGCTATTAAAATTTGACAATGAGAACATGTTGAAGTTTGATCAAAGGGATGATATGGTTATTATTTCCCACTCTATGTTAAATCTACTTTCTTTTTTCTTGCATCAAATTTGACATTTAGTTTGTTTTCAAAAAATTATGATAAAAAAGTGTTTTTTTTTTTTTAAACTGATCAATAATTTATTATCATATGACACAATGTAAATTATAATGTAAACGATGATGTACATGTAACCTGATTGTATTTCCCTAATCCACTTATAATTCTTGGAAATAGAAGAGTTTAAAAGGTCCATCTTTTATAAGGTTAAATTGTCGTTTGTGTCAAATATTATAATAGTTTTGTTCTTATTCTTACTTAATAACAAGTCAAACAATCTATCTAATCGTTATTAAAAATCAGATTCAACAATCCATCAACTTGATGACACAATCCTAGTGCTCTCTAACTGATAATGGTTGACAGAAGCGATGATTTCGAAATGAACTTAATACCATGACATGTTCATTTTGAAATTGATATCATTTTACAATAGCCTTTTGCAAAACCTCAATCATTGCCTTTTTGTCGTAAATCATCATTCTTCTCACATGTTAAAATAATTGAAATAGTAGTTTCTCTTCTACTTTCCCAACCGCGTGTTTAAGGTTCAAGGTTTCAGATTACACTAAAAGTTGATGAAACATGACTTTGAAAAATCAATGGGAAAAGTAAACGAATAGAAAATTCTCTTTAACCACTGACCTTATTTTGTCTAATGAATTAGTTGTAAGACACCAAAATTGAATAGAAATATCGATATATATTAAAGTGTAAGGATAAATTTTCTCTGTATTATAACAAGTTGCAAATTCGAATAGAGAAAGATAATTTATTGTCGGCCGTCGATAAAAAAACTTTGTTCATTATTCATAATGTGAATTTCTATGTATCTTTAGAAAGTGCTACGATTTGTCTAATAAATCTAGCAGTGACGATTCACTTTTTTGAAAACGAAGGCACTTAATTGAATTCTTAGACTAGCTATAAAAATATTGACCAAAGAATGCAAGCTAATTAAAAAATTTATTACTCTTTCAAAGTACTCTTGTCAATCAAACCATGTTTGCTATGTACAATTATTCTAGTTGTGCAAAAATGGGTTACAAAATTTGTTAACAAAATGAGTATGACAAGATATAGGTCATTGATTTCAAAAATTATTTTTGAAATCATTCGTCTAGATGTTGTTAACACATATTTTGTCAATAAATTTTGTAAAACAATTTTGTACACATAACATGATTCTGCTATATATAGTAGAAGTGATAATAAGGACGGAATTTTATTTCGCTAAATTCCAAAATTCTTTTGGTATTTGGTCCGACAAAAAATCAAGTATTGTAAAAAGATACCGACGACATTGCAATGAAATGCTGGTAATCAACTATGGAAACAGTCAATTAGAGAGCACGTACCCATATCATTGATACTTAGAAAAATGAGTAAATTCTATAGGAGGTCACCCAACTCCGATTCGGGTAATTCAACTCTAAAAAGTTTTAGTCATGTCACCAAAGTTTAATTTTATTTTACATCAGGTCACTTTGTTAGATATCCGTAATGCAATTAACGGGATTCACCTACTGGACGCTAAGATTGGAGGAACAGTCTTACATTCATGGGCAGCCAACTTTGCAAGATTTTCGAAGCCCTAGTCCCCCTCATTCCCGAAGATGTCTTTACTAAATTGATTTCATCTTACTGACTTGCTGTGTTGGGGTTCTTGGACAATACGTAGTCAATCTCATTAATTGCATTAACAACATCTCATAAAAAGTTATTGGATTTGATTATGGTCTAATTTCTTGTAAATTTCATTTATTAGGTGTAAGTCGATGATTGGAAGTGAAATTAAAAGAAATGAACGAAAAATGAGCGAAAACGAATGATATTCAAAGATCGAGGACTAAATTGAAACTTTTTAATATTTGATTTGGACCATAAAATGATGGTTGAAGATTATACAGGTTCAATTGAATGCAAATGAAAGATAAATGAGAGAAATTACACGAGAAAAGGATTCAAGCTGAACAAAAAATCAAAACTAGGGACAAAAATGCACAAATCCAACAATAACAGGTGATGCGCGCACGCCACCCACATAGGTTTGTGCATGACATATACTTATGCACAACCCGAGAGGAAAAAATCCTCTTAGATGTGGGCAAGGACTCCAATGCCTTGCGCGCGCGTTGTACAAAATCGACAGATGGAATTTGATTTCCTTTTTCATTTCAAACTCTACATGGAGACCACTTTGGACGCGATTTTGACTTAAAATCAAACCCTTATGAATTCCAAATGTTGGTACAACCTTCAAGAGACCTTTCATACTTTATTTTTCATCCATAATTACAATCAAAGATAGGCCATTCATTATTTCTTTGGAAGAATAAATAAGCAATTACAAGAATTCAATCCATTTACAATCCATTCTTGGGTTTTGGGCAAAAAAGGGAAGACGCAATTGGAATTCATCAAGAAGTCATTGAAGATATTCAAGATTCATCATCTTTTTTTCATTCAACTAAAAATCCGAGTAGTGTTCTATCAACTAAACATGATTTCTCGTAATTTTGTAGTGCTATGCTAGATTTTCATTTACTAAGACATGGATAAACCCTTGTTCTGAAGTTTTTAATATAAATTCAGTATTTCGACTCTCAATAAGTATGATTTCTTAGATGATTGTTATTTTCTTTAATACTTTTCAATGACTTGATCACAAATTGATTGATTTGTTAGTTGTATTGTTATCGAAAGAGATAATATAATATATTACACTTATAACAACCATTGTGAGGTCATACAGAAGATAGATATATACATTTATACTTTGCAAGATTTCAATAGATCTTCTAGTATTTTTAATGCATGATTTTATGTTCACATCTTTCATAGAGATATAGAAAGTCACATGAAATGATATATTTAATTCTATTCGAGAGAAATTATTAAATAGTTTAGAGACATTGTTCAACAAGAAAGTATACAAATTGTTATGATATTGAATTATATTAAAATAGATTAAGAAGGAGAATTCGAAGTCTTAATAATCATCTCACATAGTTTTGAAAAAAAAAAAAAACCTTTCATAATTCGATCCTTAGAATAGATAGTTTAATTAGTATTAATTCTTCAAACAAAATTTTCTATTCGATTAGTATTAACACTAATTGATAATGGATTAAGTACATAGTTCTCGTAAGAACGACACTTTAATTATATATCATTATATTACGTGTTCACGATATCTGGTACTTGCAGAAATTCGTACGATTAAGTTTTTATCGTCGTCACGGACTATTGTATATAATTAGTTTCAATTTATTTTAGTTTTAATCTGAATTTACTTTCTTAGTTTTAAAATTAATGTTATAAAAAATTTACAATATTTTCCTCTTTTTTTATATAGGATTTATATGCAAAAATTCAAGACACGATGATCTTGCTTTATTTGATCCAAAAATCAAACGATCATTTAGGTTGAGAAGAAAAAAATAGTTAGAATCATACAAAAAACAGCAAATAGAATCAATGACAAAAAACATACAAAATCAAATAGTCAACCATTGAGAATCTTTCTATACAATTTGAGATATTCATCTAGGGAATGATTGGACACATCTCAACCTCACAGCATCACTACATGGAACGGTCTGAGCAAAAAATTCTTGAACAACTACTTTCCACAAAAAGGATTGCCAATTTAAGGGATGAAATCACCACCTTCTCTCAACTTGATTCAGAATGCTATTGTAAGGCAAGCAAAAGAAACAAAAGTTTACTCTGATAATGTTCGCAACATGGTTTGCAAAAATGACTCTTAAGTCCAGTATTTTTACATTGGGTTTAATCCGAAAAGTAAGGTTAACGTTGACTTTGTCTGTGATGGGTCAATTACAAAAAGGATAGAAGATCAAATATATCAAATCATGGATAATCTACCATAGTGGCCAACAAAAAGATCAAGTGGAAATAAAGCAACAGAGATGCACGAGGTTGACATACTAACAGTTATTTAAGCAAAACTAGTAGCACTAGCTAAAAAGGTAGATGATAAGACAACTAATCCAGCAGTAAACACAGTTCAAGCAGCTAGATCGAGATGCAACCATTATGGAAAGAATTGTACAAGCATGAATTGTAATGTAGGGAGTCCATTTGCTCAATCAATTGAGGATTTAAATTACATTTAGAACTATAAGAGGCAGTAGAATAGTCCCCATTCCAATATATACAATCCAGGTTGAAAAAATCATCCAAACTTTTCCGGAGTAACAATCAGTCTTTTCAAGGTGCTTCATATCATAATGAACCGCCCGTTTTTCAGCGATCGGGAAAGAAACCTCCATGGGAAGAAGCATTTGTCAAGATAGCTGAAGTATCAACTCAATACATACAAAAGACTGAGAAGAACTTGTAAATTCAACCGTCTACTATATAAAATTTGGAAAATCAAATATTTCAGAAAGACAGTCTGTGAACTTGGCAAGCGATGTAGAAAAGAACTCATAGTATCATGTTTTAGCTATCACAACCATCTTGCTCATTTGTGCCTCAAACTCCTTACACGTTTAATTTTTTTTAAAATGGCGCTATTGATTGTAAACCTACTTTTGTTCCTCTTGGATAATCATTTTGCTTTATGAAAAGAACAATCACTTGTTACGATGAAGAAAAGGATGTTATGAGTAAAGTGTCTTACTCTAATGTCATTGGTTTCATTATGTACCTTATGATATGCACTAAAACTAATTTGGTTTTTATCGTGAGTGTGTTAAGTAGATACATATCTAATCCTAGTCCCAAGCATTGAAAAGCATTAAAGTGGTTGCTTAGGTACTTGAAGAGCACTTTCGATGAGGGGTTAATTTATAAGTATACTATCGAGGGTGTGGAATTTAAAGGTTTTACCAATGCTAACTATAATAGTAATAAAGATAATAGGAAGTCGACATCTTCTTATGTATTTACTTCATGTGATTCTTGGTGAGATGAAAGTCCACTTAACATATTGTTGCTCTATCTATTACTGAATTTAAGTATATAGTTACAAGTGAAACTATTAAATAAGCTCTGTGGTTTTTAGAGGTTTATTTGATGAATTGGGTGCTTAAAGTGATAACGTGAATGTATATTCTGATAATCAATCTGTCATTCGTGTAACAATCTTGTGTTTTATGAACGCACTAAATATATAGATGTTAGGCTACATTTCATTATAGATGTTATATCTCAAGATTTGATAAAACTAGAAAAGGTGCATTCAGACTGTAACTCTGCAGACATGGACCCTAAAGTGCTTCCCCTAATAGAGTTTAGAAGTTCTTTTACTCTTCTAAACATCGAAAAAGGTATGTGATGTTTCAATTTTATTTGAAATCAAATTGTGAGACTACTAACTTTTTTTTTTTTTTTTTTTTAAATTTTGCAGGTGTATTTGGCATCAAGGTAGAGGTTTATTGGATATTTTGATATCAAAAAATTCTCAAGCGACGATGATTAGTGAGGTCAGAATTATATTCATAGGTTTCGATAGAATCCGATTGTTGAATACTTTAATTTATATGTGGCCCTGAATTGAGAGATTAACATAACACCCGGGTTTTCCTTTGAGCCCTTATTCTTGAGGGCTTGCGACTACTTCCTTATGGTTCTCTGCCTTCTTCGTGTCCTTCTCTCTCCTCCCCGCTCTCTGCTGGTGCCCGTCGCCTACAATAGCACTTATTGGCGACCCTTGTGTTCTTGACTCAACCTTTGTGGGTTGAGTGAGAATCTGGTTCAATCTTGTGTGGTGTTTCCGTGTGATTTTGGGCCGTTGATTTGAGGCTCGTAACCTCTATCTACGGCTGCGAAAGTGATTCGAATAGGGAAGCTTGTCTTGTGATTCAATTGAGTTTTGCCAAACTTTTGTGTTTGGTTTACCGATTGAAGATACAATTATAACTACATTAGCATTATGGGATGGCAAAAAACTTATTATATCATCTAATACAAGACATCATAAAAAAACTTTCAAGTAGAGGTTCACGCCAAACTCCCTACGGACTAAGTAGTTTTAATTTTTTTCCAAAAAGAGTTCATATTAGTGACGAAAAAGTGTTTGGATCATCTGAAAATCACTTTTAAGCTTATCTATTTTATTGGTTTTTCTATGGCAGGTTAAAGTTTGCAGAGTAGGTGTGGATACCTCTCGGATATTTCGGAGGTTATAAGCATTGATTTCTTGAAGTAATATTCCCTAGACTGAGCAGCTGAATATAAAGCAAATGTTAATTGTGCTGAACTATGCTTCCACAAGAAATGTGTATACACGTTTTCTAGTAGTCTATGTATGATTTAAGAATCAATACTATAAATGATATTCACGGTTGAATTATTTCTTTTCAAGCATATTTATCTTATTTTATAAACCTTGTTTATTTGTATTTAAATTTTTACTTCTTCTATACATACAGCCAGTCATTCGTTGACCTGACTCGAGATAATTATGTCCTAGTATATGTGATTGTTTGGATACTCTAATAAGTGTTTATAAATCGTGGCTATCAAGGAATATGTGATTAAAATGTAAATAAAAGTTGTATATATTATGAAATATGTTAGATAAAAATCGAGTTTGATAACTTTATAAGCACTTATAAGAATAGTCAAGTAAGAACTACATTTTTTTTTTTTTTTTTTTTTTGTTCACCAATTTATGGCATTACTATATCCTGTCCTATTCATTAAGGGAGTGTATTTAATCTACTTTTTTTAAAGGGTTTATTGATTTAAAGAAGTCTAGATATATTCAATATAGAATTTTGGGGGAATTAAATCAAGACGTTTTGAAAGTTTTTAAAAGTCACGTGATATTCAAAATGTTATAATTTTCGTGTGACATATTGATTATTTCTTTATCTAATTGAGATGACATATAATATGATTTTCTAGTTATGTGTTCTGAATCAATTGATTATTCAAGTAACGATTTCGAATAGTGTTACATTTTACTATAGACATAAATATTTAAATAAAATAAGGATGTGCCAGAGTTAGACATATATCATTACATACAGCTCATGTTTGATTCAACTTAAAAAATGAATTAAAATAGAAAACAAAATAAACAATTAATTATAACCAGACTCATCCATTAACTTTTATCAAAATTTATTAAAAATGTGATTTTAATCTAAATCAAACACGTGCATGATAAGTTGTTTTATTCTAAAATGAAAGTTTATAAAAGTCAAATGAATTTTGGAAATTTTTTAAGAAAGTTTATAGAAGTCAATGAAATATTTTCATTAAATCTCATACAAATCTATAAAACTCAATGATAATTTATGAATTTCAGAAAAGAAAAATTGAACACACTCTCCTAAACCATAACTAGATATATTCTGAAGAACCCTATGTTCATCCAAAATGTGAGAAAATGACAACAATTCAAAAATGTCTCCTAGGTCCATGCCACAAGTGACGTGTCTTGGGTCAAGAACTCAATACAATTCCAACCAGAGTACTAGACCACTACGTTTCTCTCAATGATAATTTATGAATTTCACAAAAGAAAAATTGAATACGCTCTCCTAAACCATAACTAGATAGATTCTGAAGAACCCAAGGTACATCCAAAATGTGAGAAAATGACAACAATTCAAAAATGTCTCCTAGGTCCATACCACAAGTGACGTGTCTTGTGTCAAGAATTCAATACAATTCCAACCAGATTACTAGACCACTACGTTTCTTTGCTAGAGTACCATACCCTACAAAGACTTGATTATTATTTTGACATTTTATAGGTACGGGACATTGTCTTGAAGTTGTCTTATCCTATTATTATTTTGACATTTTAAAGGGTACGGAATATTCTTTTGAAGTTGCCTTACACTCGATAAGGACTTACGAGAATAATAAAAAGATGAATGCACGTGAACTGCTGTTAAGAATTGTTGTAATTTATAATTTGTCAAGAGTACGTACCATTGTGATTAAATCACGTTTGGACCATTTTTTTTATACCCAGATGTCTACCTTCGACGACTAATTTTGGGATCTGTGATCCGATCCCTCATCACACAGATCAGGTAAATCGCGGGATGTGCCCCAAATTTATCAGGATCCAAGAGCCCCCCAACTAAACTGTCAAAACGAGCGAGTCAAACACATGTTACATCTTGTCTTCCAGGAGAATTCCTGCCTTCCAGGAGAGAGTCTGCCTTCCAAGGGCCCCCATTTTGAACATTAGTGTCGGGTTTGTGATCGGCTCCTAATATTAATAAATATTACTATGTTACTAAGCCGATACAAGTTACTTTTTTATCATAGTTGGAGAAGATTTCTTCTTGTTATAGCATGACTCGAACAATGCTACCAATAGAATTATTACTTGTAACGTATGACAGCTCCTTTACATTAGGGTCCAGAACTTCTGAATCGATTGATGATTACAACTCAGTCATTAAACAAATTAGGTCATTAAAATCTTATATTGATCGTCGATGACTAATGCATATTTTCTTTGCCTTGAGAAACGTTTTCCAAAATGACATTTGATGGTGTTTTGATGGTATGAAAGGGCACAAAAGTGTAATCAAAGCTAATTTTGTCCACTCCCTTGCTAACAAGTAGATTGGAAACATCAAGGTTAATAGGACAAATATAAACTGAACTTCTGAAGGATGAGTTGAATTACAGTCTAATAATTTGAAAATAAATAAAAACCATTAAATTTAAGGGATGTGTATTAGTCAAATTGACATCAATAATGCATATTCATCCTAGAATGTGTGTTTGACCATCTTAAATTATAATGTAAGCTCATTGTTGCGCTTTTTTTTTTTTTATATATAGCAAGTGTACGATATCGTAATAAGTAGTATAGTAGACCTTTGAGTCCGAACATTTTTCCCACAAGTATTATACTTCAGGACTTAATCTAATTTTTCTAACTCTTAATAAAAGCGAGTAAAGAATTATGATAGTGGTGATTTTTTTTTTCTAACTACTTTTAACTACTTGAAAATATCAAAATTTTGCAAACGATTGATTTGAGATTCAAATATTTGATAAATTTCAGGACATAACAATTTCATCTATTGATCATCTTAATTCTTAATTCAAAATTCATAACCTAATGTCGTGTTCGATCGAATTTTTCTATTGTATTCAATTTACATATTTCGAGTTATCATTGAGTCTATTTAACTAATTAAATTTCATATATCTATGTGAATCAACCTTAGTTAAACGAAATATTAGTTCTAAGAATTCATATTATGACCGTAATAATTAGTATATATATCTCCACACGTTATACTAATTTACCGAATTTTACTATACGGCCTAAATCTCAAACTCACCTCTCGATTTGTAAAAAGCTCACATAATCATCAAATTTCTGATCAATTAATTTAATGCATTAAACTCATAGTAAAATTAACACATATTTGAATAAATTACAGAAATCTTGAATAAAAAATTGAAGGCTCAAAAGTTGATTACATTGTTTGCCCTAATATGAAAATTAGTTACTCATAATGTAAAAATAAACACAAAAAATTGTCTTCAAATACATCACGGATTATTTGAATAAATTCTCATTTCAGCCATTTTCTATGTATATAAATTCTTTCCATTTGCAACCGCGTTTTCTGGTATATATATTCTTTCCCTTGCAGCTGCCTTTTTTGGTATATATATTCTTCCAGCCGCAACCCTCTTCTCCGCAATT
>CAIGRN010131042.1:0-16675 GCA_903798345.1 Fraxinus anomala
AGACGAACAAAAAAAAAGTAAAATAGAGGCTTTATTTAGAAGAAATTTCTAAAAGAGAAGTAAAAAAAAAAAAAAAAAAGAGAGAGAGAGAGAAATAATCAATTAAATTTCATACCTGGTGTAGCTCGAGGTCTCCCCCGCCCTCTACCAAAACGGCCTCTTCCTCGAGCAGTAGGTGATCCCTCTGCACAATCAAAACATATTAAAAAGATGCCTTTGTAGAGACATGGTTTGAAGAAAGACAAGGATCACAGGACATCACAGCACCTCCTTCATAATCAACCTCTGTGGACACCTTCACCTGGTCAGCTGGTATTGGTGGTTGGTACCTACCAGAACATAGCAAAAAACAAAACATTTTTCAATATCAATATTCTTAAAAGAGAAAATTGGGCCTCTCTTTTCAATAAGAATGTTGAAGAATTGCATGATGAAGTGATATCATTAAATTGTCACTCAAGAAATTCAAGAGTGATAATTATAGACTTGTTTGGTATATTACTCTGCTTAGCATGAGGTAGATGATATGTAAAAGATATGAACTTACAAACGGAAGAATATCATAACTCACCCAACATTTGTTGTATCCAACTCCTTCTTTGAGAGCGTGATTGAGACCACTGAAACCTTCCTTGTGGTTTCCAGACTGTAGCGTGAAGAGACATTGTTACAAGAGACAGTACATTATGTCATAATCAAGCAACAAGTACATTATGCCATAATCAAGCAATCCTTACAACAGGAAATTATTTCATCTCACAATTTGAATGTTACAGTTTGATTTGAAATATCAATTTGAATTGCTCTTACGTTTGGAGGCCTTCCTCTAACGGTTCCCATGTGTCAGTTATGTCTGTTGATTGAATGGCTGTGACTTGGTGAAGACCAGCAATTCTCCTCTGCAATACATATAGAGCATCATATATCCAAATCATCATCCGGAATCAAAACATATAGTGATAAGAAATACACAGAGACAACAGTAGGAAAGAAGAACCTTAATCAACTCCACTATTGTTACAGTTTTGTTGATGGCCCTGCCCATTGCTTTGAACAGAATTTCCTCTGAACCCTTTTCCTACAATGCATTTTATGATTAAACCCATAAGATAAATCCGAGACATAATGTGTTTGAAGAAATCATCCATACTAGCAGCCATTACATTTCTTTATGATATAATGGTAAAAAATGTACGAGAACAAAGATTTAATAGCAACAATCATCTCAAGCAAACAATCACAACATGCTAGGCTTTTCTCCTAATAAATTAATGGTTAGATACACATCCTTCTTGGCACCCCATTCAATCCAACTTTTCACTGAAATGTTTGATGAAATTAAATCTCTACAAACACATAATTGCAACAAGATCTTCTAGCATGTTCTGTAGGATTGCATCCTCTTGTAAATAGGAACATCTACAAGCGTAGCAAATTATGTCCCAACCATCTAACTTGTCCTTCCCCTAATTTATATTCGAGTTAGTCTCTTCCACTGATGTCATAAGACCCCATTATTATTGTATTAATTCCAATATAATCACACATCCATTCATTCAAATTATAGTCTCCTTATGGTGATTTTGTCCTCTGAGACTTGATTTAGTATCATTGTGCTTTAAGAGAATCAGTCGTAAATATCTTGAAGAAAGAATCGGCAGCAGAAAGAATTAGATAAGTGTTTGATAAACAAAAGTGATTGATTGTTGTGCATTTACAATTACTAAATTGGAAATTGGGTGTAATGACGTTTCAATATATTATTGTTATCATTAGTAGTAATACAACATTTATTTTTACTTTTACAATACCAAATAATATTGTCAAATATTTATTTACGACAATGTATGAAATTTAATTATTTTAAACTCCAAAAAAATTAACATCTAATAAATCTCAAAATTTATAAAGTTACAAAATAAAAGCATGCTCCATATAATAGAAAAATAATCAAATAAATTAAATTTTTTTATGCATCACATTTGTTGCAATTTGATTTCTCATTATCTCCATTTTCATATAACAAGAAAAAATATCAAATTAATTTATCTTTCCTGTGAATTATAAAATGGAAGTTTTTTCTTATTGAAAAACTAACGAGCCTAAGATATAAAAGGAACTACTTTAATTAATTAAGGATATAATTGATATTTTTTTAGTAGACAAGTGAAAAGGCCAAAAGTAGAATCTGAGAAGCTATACTTTACAAAATCTGCTTCTAGATGGTACAAATTCTTCCGTAATCACTTTTTTTTTTAATTTACCAGCCGCATGAAACAATTTTTGATGCTTTGACAATCAGTTGGGCTCTACATCAATCCCAAAAAGGCTCTAAAGGTCTAGCAGCAGTACCATAAAGCATAATTAGCATGACAATCCTTATATACAACCTGTGATTTAACTTAGTAATTGTCTCCCAACCGCATAGCAACTGGCGTCTCCATTTAGCAAACTCATTAATATTATCTAACATACATCCTCGTCGAATTTTCTTTCTTCATTGATAACCGAAGTTAAATACTAATGGAATTACCCTATGGGGCAACGTGATTCTATACTGTAATTCAACTGTCATCCTAGTTCCTGATATGATTGAAACAACATTCTGAATATTTTCTCTCCATTTCACTTATCTTCAACACCTCTAGATTCTAAAATGCTCTTCCCCTTAATATAAAAACTGGGAAAAGAAGCTCTAATTTCATCAGCATTAAAGGGACGCAAAACAACTGTCATAAAAAAGGAAACTTGCAAATCGAACCAATATATGAATTAACAGAATCCATTTCTGTAAGCAAATAAATGCCAAACCATGCAATCAAATGGCACATTAAACACTCAAGAAAACATAAAGGACACAAACCAAAACAAAATTACAAGGTAAAAACAGATATAGACACATCAAAAGACCTCATTTTTCATACATACATACAACACGCATATATCTTAAAAGACGGTACCTCAAGCAGACTCATGGCATAAGTGATATAGCTCCGCATCCTGCCCTGGCTAGTAATCCGAATCTCATTCTCATTAATCGGTGTTTCCACCTTTGGCTTCTCAACCTTTTGGTACCGATCCATGCTCTACAAAAATTATTTTAAAAAAATTCAGTTTCACGTTTCAACAAGGAAATACAGGGGAAAAAAATGATTTAATCAACAAATAAGAAAGAGAAAAGGGGCATAACAAGGGTTTCTACTGGTGGAAACAAAAAAAAAATGTATAGTAGATCAGGAAAGGGGAATAAACTGAATTCTACTTTTTGTTTTAACTGAAAATCGCAGTTGAAAAATAAATTGTTGGCTCCGTTTCTCTGTTACGCCCAACGAATTCTATATAATTTATAGTGGCGGTTTTGTATCTGCCCTAGTTCCACTGGTTGAACCAGATTGATTTGGAATAAACTTATCCTGATTTAGGATAGGCCAACCGGGCATTTTATTCAAACTCTATTACGTGCAATTTATTAGAATTAACTTCAACTGGAAACTAAAATTTAGAGCTAGTTGTGATATAATTTTTTTTTGGATGTGTTGGTTTCCGATCTCGTACCTCAATAAAAGAGGTTGAAATACAAATTCGAACCCTCAGAATACAAGACCATCTCGAACAATGATTGTCTTAATTAAGAGAAACATCATGATTCACAATTACTAACAAACTGTCATTACTAGCCAATTGTCATTACCTAACTATGACGTCGCACCTTATTTTTTACCAATTGCAATCATTGCCTAAGCCACAGTGCCGACTAGACGTCATAATGACCTATGTATCCAACATCAGCAACCAATCAAGAGTCCAAGATTTTGGATGATAGCATGATTGCCTAAGCTACAGTGCCGACTAGACGTCATAATGACCTATGTATCCAACATCAGCAACCAATCAAGAGTCCAAGATTTTGGATGATGGCATGCGCTTTTAAGTTAGCGTTGTAGATGAAATGACATTGAGCGGGCAAGTAATTTGATCTTCCGATATATAAATAGGGACAAATAGTCATCTCTTAGAACAGTACTAATGTATTCTCTCTACTACACTTGAAACTTCAAACAATGCAGTTAGCAACTTATTCTCATAGATTCCAGCAATTATCTTACACAAATTTATATTAAGTTTGTCTAAATTTATCGCTTTAATTTTAGTCGTCAATAGGGTGAATTAAGTTTTTTTTTTTTTTTTCCTAATTTGATTAAGCAAATTATATTTTCAGTTAGTTAATCCTTTGAAAAATAAAAATAAAAAATTGTTCAAACTTATAATAGGCCTGGCCTATAGTCCAATTTTGGCCCAGAAGAATCCTTGTCTAAATGTCATGGCTGTTGACAATATGTTACGAAATATGCCAGTTACTCTCGTTCTTTACAATTTTTTCTGTCATTGACGAACGTGTATATAGAGTATATTACTTTTATTTGTGTAGAAGAAATGTAAAACCAAATATTTTGTAGGACAAATTGAGTAATAATATTCGTCTTTATTGATCATTACTGGTTCCCCTAGGGGCTGATATGAAGGTCATGCAAGAAGTGAGATCAGAACGAGACCCACCCATAATTATATTGTTGGGGCTGTAATGGCTTGCTTTAAGTCTGAACTTAATACAGAATGTCAGGTAGCACAGAATGCACCAGCAGAATTGATATGGAGAAGAAGACAGATTCAGAAAAACAACAGAAAATGCAGCAGAAATAGAGGAATAAACCGGCAGAGAAATAAACACAGAGAACAGATTGAAAACAGGAAGGTAACTTCCTCAGCCTTGTATTTATCAAGACTTTTCATTCATACAATATGAATCAGTGGAAGAATTTTCAGATTGTCCTCACCAATCTCCACTTCCTATTACAGAATTTCCCTCATTCTCGAGTTACTCTATTCATACAACAAATGCAGCTATTTATAGACACAAAGAGATTTCAAAAATGGTTATTAACTATCTATCTAACTAAGGCTCCATATAGTTGAAGATTCCAACTGAAATCAGTTGCAAAAACAGTTGGAGTCTAGCTCCAGTTCAATTGATTTCTGATTGATCTATGTTGCTGAATTCTACCTTAAAGAATCATGTATTCAAGATTCATTACTCAAGATACAAAACAATGAATCAAGATATGTTCCACGTTAATTAAGTTTCTTGGTGATTTGACATGAAGATCTTGACAATTATGTAAATTTTATAAAGTTTAAGTTTTATGAAAAATTTCAATAATAACTACCTACTAAAAATTAATGATTAAACATGTCCTAGTACTAATGCAATCCTAACTGAACTTAAAGTATAATAAATAAAAAGGTAAGAAAATTGGGTCGTTTCCCAATAAGCGCTAATTTATAGTTCTGCTCGGTGTGTCAGAGAATTTCGAAGAAGTTTTTCATGCATTGCTTAGTTTGTTTCAATCGACTTTGCTCCACTTCTCATTAATTCTCTAAGCATCTACCTTGCCCCTTTCAATGTAATAAGACTGGCATATTCCATTCGATTCAAACTCAACTATGTAGGCTTCTACCTTCTCATTGGATTTAATCACAAAATCAATTGTTAGGCAATAAATAAAGTTGGAAGAAAGTGTGTTAACTCCATCTTCATTCATTCCTACTTCTTCATTTGGTTCTTTTGTGATTAATTTATCATGCTCTTTACACTCTTCTTCAATAGTTGACATCTTCTCGGGTTGAATGATCAATCCACAGTCCAAATCTTCGAGCAATGGTAAGTCATCTTCAACAACTTTTGCAAATGCAGTATATTCCCACTTTTTAAATTCATCCCAATAAAATGAAGTTGGAAGAATGTGTTAATTCCATCTCCATTCATTGCTACTTCTTCATTTGGTTATTCTGTGACTAATTTATCATGCTCTTTACACTCTTCTTCAATAGCTGATATCTTCTCGGATTGAATGATCAGTCCACAATCCAATTCTTTGAACAATAGTAAGTCATCTTCATCAACTTTTGCAAATGCATTATATTCCCGCTTTTTAAATTTGTCCAAATATGGGCAATCTCCTCTAATCATGTCTCCGTCATCTAACTTGACAAGTTCATTATAATATTTAGTAATTTTCTTATCGCTTAACAAGGGAAGACCACATCCCACAAGCATGACGCCCTCATCTAACTCAAGCACATTGTCTCTCAATGTTTTAAATTCTAATAGGGCGATAACATCAAGTTTTTCATTGTCATCCAACTCGACAAGTGCTTGTTGGTCAACTTCCTAAATATTGTCTAAATCCGAGAAATATCAACATGTCAAAACGCCCCACTATAAGCAGTGCTAAGACCCCCGTGAACCCGACATTCATTTATCTTAACATTAATTCCACAATATGATGGCAATTACTTAATATGAAGATCAATGTTCTTATCATGTTCAATAGTCTTCCCGAGATCAATCGAAGATATTCCTAAGCACGACTTGAAATATCTCTATACTGAATTTATGAGAAGCAGTGCATTAAAAATAGAAGAACGTTAATTGGATCACGCAATAGTTGAACATTATTCCTAATATCTATTTAATTTTGCAATGAATTTTATCACATGCTATCTTCCCTATCCCTTCTCCCCATTATCAATAGGAATCATACATCAATTCAATTACTGGCCAATTAATTGAAATTGTTAAGAGCATAACAAACATTCAACACCGAACAATTGTTTTAATGTCGAAATCATATAATTAATATCAAGATATCAAAATATGGGGTTCAACGTTATTCTAGCATTTAAGCAACCAATCAAATATCGTAATATTATTAGAACACAAGAATAATAAATACAATATCACCCATAAATTGGGATTTGGAAAGAAGGATAGAAAGTGGCATTGAATCTAAAAATGCTTTAATGGTTCTTGATGTCCTCTCATTTGATCTTCTTCTTCTTCAATAATCCCAAACATTTGATGTAAAAATACGTATATGTGTAATGTATCAAAAGCTTTTTCAAATCTTTAAAAGAAGTAATGATTTGATCTTCAATTGGCTCTCTTAATTATATAGAAATTGAATATTTGAGCATCCAAACTTCCTCTCCTGCCTTTCTCTTGCTTTTAGATGAATATCTATATTTATAGGACAACATTTAGGTCAAATTCGGGCCCTAAAAGGCTTTGGCAAAGTATTTGATTGAAAAAGAAAAGAAAATAATTTATTTCGGACTGAACTGTGTGTTCACAAATTATAGGGACTACAATCGCACATGGACAAGATCTGGGGGACTGCTCAAGCAATTCTGATAATTGTGATCACAATCCTTAGGGGTTTGCTATCATGAATAAAAAGATTTTTAGGACAAATGACATCCTCATGTAAACAAGTTTTAAAATAAAAATTTTGAACTCATGTAAAGTTTCTCCCTTAAAAGAAAAATTTACACTTTCATGTAAAGTTATTCATAGGGCACAATTAGAGGTGTAAAATAGACTTTAAGTTGTAAAAGTGGCTAGGAAGCTAGCCGGATGACTTGGCGCTACAATTTATAGAGGTTTCTTTCTTTATGTAAAATACAATTAGGACTATCTGCTAAAATATGTAAAGCGTACCTAAATAATAATTGAAGACTTCGTATTTGCAGAGATAGATAGTGCACTCCTAGTAAGATTAAGCAGTGCACTCCTAGTATAATTAAGCCAATTGAATGCCCTTATCTCATTAAAGGGTTTTGAAGTGTTTCGGAGTCTTTTCATACCTAGGAGTTGTAATTCGATTGGAGTTGTGAGATAGGATGTTTGGATAAGCATAAAACTCTTGTGGTAGATTCCTACTAGATTAGAGGACTTAACAGAAAGAGATAAAAGATGATAATGAGGGACACGAGATGTCCAAGGGCTTCTAGCCCATGCTCGAATTCAATCATGCGAGTTCGAAGACGTTCTAGGCCCCAACCTTGTTAAAAATTTTAAAAGGAAGAAGCCCGACCCCGTCCTTTTTAAATTTTTTTAAAGGAATGAACTCAACCCCAGCTTTGTTAAAAAATTGAAAAGGAGGGACTTAGCCTCGAGCTTTGTTAAAATTTTGAAAGAAAGGGCTAGACCGACCATGTTAAAAAAATTCGGAAAGAAGGGGCTCGATCCTGACCCAGCTAAAAATTTTAAGAGGAAAAGTTTGATCCCGACCGTATTAAAAAATTTGAAAGGAAGGAGCTCGATCCTGACCTTGTTAAAAATTTGAAAGGAAATAGCTGGATCCCAACCTTGTTAAAAGTGTTGAAAGGTAGGAGTTCGGCCCCGACCTTGTTTAAAGTTTTAAAAGGATGGGGTTGGACACCAACTTTGTTAAGAAATTTGAAAGGAGGAGATCGACCTCAACTTGGTTAAAAAAATTTAAAGGAAGAGCTTTATCCCGACCTTGTTAAAAAATTCGAAAGAAAAGGACTCGATCGCAACGTTGTTAAAAATTTGAAAGAAAGGGGCTGGACCCCAACTTTGTTAAAAAATTTGAAAGGAAGAGGCTCAACCCCGACCTTGTTTAAAATTTTGAAAGGAAGGGGCTACATCCCGACTTTGTTAAAGAATTTGAAAGAAAGGGGCTCAACCCCGACTGAAGGAGTTCGACCTCAGCCTTGTTTAGAATTTTGAAAGAAAAAGGATGGACCCGATCATCCAACCTTGTTAAAAAATTTGAAAGGAAGGGGCTCGACCCCAACCTTATTTTCGATATCTTTATTTGAATGTATGAGATATTTGTAAGGGTTCTTACACGGGGTGAGGCATGAGGTTCTTGCATGGGAAAAAACTTAGGTGCTTGATCAAGTCAAGGCTTGATGCTTGCGCCAGAGAAGGTTTGAGGTGCTTGCACGGGACAAGGCTTAGAAGTGCTTACACGTGGCAAAGTTTAGATGTTTGCGCAGGGCAATACTTGAAGTGCTTGCTCGGGGCGACATTTAGAAGTGTTTGCATGGGGACAAGGCTAGGGTGTTTGCATGGGGTAATGCTTGGGTACTTGCGCCGAGGCAAGGCTTAGGCATTTGTGCGAGGCAAGGCTTGAAGTGCTTGCATGGAGCAAGGCTTGAAGTGTTTGCACTAGGAAAGGTTTTGAAGTGCTTGCACGGGGCAATGTTTGAGGTGTTTGAGAAAGTCTTAGGTGCTTGCGCTGAGCAAGACTTAGAGGTGTTTGCTCAGAGCAAGGGTTAGGTGCTTGTGTGAGACAAGACTTAGAGGTGTTTACGTGGTGCAAGGCTTGAGGTATATTTGAATTTGTCTGGCAGTAAGTATGATAAAATTTTGAGAGTGGATAACGTGTTTGAGGTGAAACCCATCGAGCACTAATTGTTCTGGTTCCATCTTGAATGATTTTGCGAATCTCGTTTAAGGTCATGGCAACAGACCCTGAACCCAAGGTTGTAAGAGGTGGCCGTGGTTGACTCGAGGACTCCGCGCTACTAGTATCAGGAACAGGATGATAAGCTCGACCATCGGCCATATAATTTATTATCTTAGCAATTGAGTCAACAAAACAACTTGTTGATGATGATCTTAGAACGTCGTCGAAATAACATCTGTTGGTTGGGGTGTTAGTACTTCAAGTGGTACACCTGAAGGAACTTGTGGATCCCTGGTAGGGGGTCGAACCGAAACTGATGAGCTTGTTGGGGGAGGTCCTGAGTGTGTGTTGACCATGGCTTTTGGTAGCGTTCCTATAGACGACGCCAATTATTCTACCAAAAATCTGCACATATGAATACCCGAGCTTGACGACTAGGAATAAGCACGAACAAAATCTTCAGTACCTAAAACAAAGGTGAACAGGATCTTCAGTACCTAAAACAAAGGCAACGATGTATGACCTCTTCGTCTCTCAGATGCTTAAGTTAGCGAGAAGGAAATTTATGCAAAAGACTATATGCTAAAATATGTAAAAGCGTACTTGAATAATGATTCAAGACTTTGTATTTATAGAGGTAGATAGTAAGATTAAGTAGTGTACTTCTAGTAGAATTAAGTAAATTGAATTCCCTTATAAGATAAAAGAGTTGTGAAGTACTTGAGAGTCTTTACATTCCTAGGAGTTGTAATTTGATTACAACTGTAAGATAGGGAGTGTTTGAATAAACATAAAACTTTAGTAGTAAATTCTTATTAGATTAAGGGACCTAATAGAAAAAGATGAAAAAAAGATAGTGATGGACACAAGATGTCCAATGACTCCAAGCCCGATCTTGAGCTTGAGCTCAATCATACGAGCTCGAAGATGTTCTGGTCCAAGGAGAGAGCTCGAGGTCATGACCTCGAGCCTAACCGCATGAACTCGGGGATGTTTGATCCTAGAAGAGTGCTCGAGGTTCTCATGACCTCGAGCATGAGGTCGTAGGTGGTCGGGTCGTATAAAAATTGTACACATCAAGGTCAATTATTAGTAAAATAGCGATGAGTGTGTCAATATGGTGCAATCAAATTCGAAAGACTAGCAGGAGCTTCCATATACCTTACGTTAAGTAAAAACTATCTAGGCAAGTCAAAGTGACTCGCCGGCTCGGGACGGCCCATGGTTCGGCCCGGGAAAAGCCCAAGCCGAGCCTAGCCGACTCGTGGATCGAGACGAGCCTCAGCCAAACGGGCAAGCCTTGTCACATGCCATTTTTGGTTCAGACAAGCCAAGTTTGATTATAAATTTTTTTTTTAAAAAAAGCAAAAATAGTTGTCTGCAAAGAAGCTTGTCATAGCATTCAGCTGCAGCAGGCAGCTATGAGCCAATGAGCATGCTGCTGCAAGCAGCAATCTGCCGCCTGCGTTTACAGCACAGGCAGTTGCTTGAAAATGTATACTATAAAAAAAAAGAACGAGCCGACTCGACTCGTTAAGGTCCGAGTCGAAATGCTCGGCTGAAGCCTCAATTCTTTTGTCGAGCTTTTGCTTGGCTCGGGTAAAAAAAAACCTGAACCATATTTGCTCGAGTCGAGCCAGAGCTTCAAATTTCAGCTCGGGACTCTGCTCAGCTCAACTCGTGACACCCCTAAAACTATCCAATCTCAATTTGTGACTCAACTTGGCTCGACTCGTTGACACTGCTAAAACTATCCAATCTACGAGCTTAAACTAAATTCACAATACGACTCCACACATGCTACCTACAATATCATTATGCAAATTAAGTCTTTGTAGGTTGTGATACGTTATGCACATTTATGAGACAATGATATGTGGAATGCAACTAAGCACGAATTAACATCATAATGACAGATGACCAAACATTACACGTATTCTATAGGCCATTAGAAACATTTGAACACCACACCGTTCAAAAGTTTGCTCTAACATTCACAACACAAGTGTTTCAAATCAACAAGAATGACGCAATAAATTATATTCAATTAAAAAGAAAAATGTAAACATAGTAAAATATATTATCAAGTGTATTTAGCCCCTATTTGTGTGGCTTAAGAAGTTAATAAAAATTTAAATCAAAATTAAAAATTTATTTTAACTGTATTTCATTAAATCCAATTTTTTTCTGTTTCGCTTCTTTTTCATTCCCCATTAATATCCGTTACACTTTTGCATTTCCTAGCCCAATATCCCATATGGAAAGATTTTCATTAGAAATATCTTCATGTGTAAATTTATTTCATAGTGGTTTCAAACTCTGTTTTATTTCCAAATAATCACCATACTCATGTATTGTTTCGGTATAACCCTTTTTCTATACTCTTGATTGAAATTAAGAATCCGTTTGATAGACAAAGATAGAAAATAATTTTAATTTCATGTTAGTTGAAAAATAAAAATTCACCAAATTCATACGAATTCGTTTTTCATAAAAACAAAGAAAATACAATTTAAAGTGGTTGTATCTTGGGATTCGATTTCCATTTCCACGTTGTAATCAAACGGTTAAAGTGGAATTCGTTTTTTTCAGATGTGACATTTTTTATGAAATTCGTTGCAATCAAACAAGGCATAATAGTCCGCCGTATTTATCAGAACGCGTTTGGTCACAGTTCAATCAAGATTTTAAGAGACAAGTTTTATAATGTATAACATTTAAATGTTCCAAAAATCAAATTTGACCAACCAATTCAACTAGAAAAAAATCAAGAATTATTATAATGTATAACATTTAAATGTTCCAAAAATCAAATTTGACCAAACAGTTCAACTAGAAAAAAATCAAGAATTGACTCAGATGTGTATACGGTAATAGGATAAAAATTAGATGATACAAAATTGCTAAAATAACCCCTAAACGGCAAGTCCACATCTAAAATCGACCCCCTTAATTGTTAAAACAGGCCAATTCTCCCCAAATGGATAAGGTCACTTCACCCCTAATTTTTATTCTATTTATATTTACATATCTAATTTTTATTTTACCACCAGTTCCAATCGGATCAACTCTCTAACCCTTTCTTTTATTCGATGCTCAAATTGATTTTTGAAATATTGCTATTTTTCTTTGCTTATGAAATGAGAAGGGAAATAACCAACTCGAATTGATTTTTCGGAACTATAGCTATAAGATTTGAACATGGGACGAGCCATTAGTTTTAAGTAGAGGGGCCAGAGGAATGGTCAAATTGTGACAAAAGCATAAGTTATATGATTAGTTTAAAACAAAATGAAGTTTGATGACTGACTATGAAATAAGCTAATAAGTTGTGTGACCTCTAGTTAAATATTCAAAATCACCTTACTGCCTAACCCTACCCTACTCCCCATTCATTGCATGCACCCAAACGACCCCTTAAATTCTTCCCCACCACGGAACCACCCATATATAAACCCTTCCATTTCCATTCAAACTGAGCCATGGCGTGCATCACGCTCCAGCCGCCTTAGATTTATAGCCCATTCTCTTTCTTGAATACCCTTGTAGAAAGAGAAAACAAAGGAAAACATGCTATTTTCAGTGTTTCTTGTACTGTTCCTACCATGTGCCGGCATGAGTGCAGTGTTCCTGGTTTACGTCTGTTTGCCATGGTACGGTGCCTTTTCCAACAACCCGGAGTTCCGGCCTCCTGTAAAGCCCGGTCAAGGAACGGGTCTCTCCACCGCGGATCTTGAAAAACTCCCAAAAGTCACCGGAAAAGATTTGGTTCTGGGCACTGATTGTGCGGTGTGTTTGGACGACATCGAGAGTGATCAACTGGCTAGAATGATTCCCGGTTGCAACCATGGGTTCCATCTAATGTGCGCTGATTCTTGGCTATCTAAGCACCCGGTTTGTCCTCTTTGTCGGGCCAAGATTCGGCCCGAACTCCTCAATCCTCCTGAGAGCAATCCTTGTTGATTGTTCAATTCTCTCTACTTTTATTTGGCTTTGAAAGGCTAAAGGGTATCAATTTTTTTCCATTTTTTTTAAGTTCTAGGGTTTTAATTCGATGACTAGGCTATTGTAGGAGAACAAAATATGAAAACAGTAAATATTTCTTCGTGTATGTTTCCTTTCATCTGGTATCGGATTCCATATATTTCTCGATTCTTGCACGAGCATTCAAGATTTTTTTTCTTCCAGATGCATCATTAATACACTAGTATTAGAATGAGAGACTTGTTAGAACTCCAATTCGAATTCGGCATGTTGAGCGTGGTGAAAAAAAAAAATGTTTTTTCTAGTGGGGTTGAGTGAGGTAGTTTGAGATGTTTACTACATTAGAGGATTTATAGTGTGAAACTACTAGCAGTGAGAATGATGATAATATGGTACATGGAGGCATTGGACAGCTTGAAGCCATGTATGGTGTAATTAATCAACAATTATGATACATTTACACTCTCTTGCACGTTTCTTTATGCTCTTCCACGTCACAACATTTATACTCTTGATTTTGCACTCATACTCATTCATCACATTACTACACAAATTTCCTCCACATAGAAGGAATGTCAACCATGATATTATACAAAATTTTCATATAGCATTATTCATTAATCAAAGAGTTCTTGCAAATTTGATTCCTAATCTTTTCAAAATATCACTAAGCCAATGTTTGACATCTTTTACTTTTATTTAAGGACCTTGCTATACTGTCAGGGCCACATTAGCCTTGGCATAGTGGATAAACCGTTAATTTAATTTAATTTTCATATTCATTTTCAATCATACATTCACACAATAAAATGTAGATTATTTTACTTGTACATCAAATGTTACATCAATCGTTATATAATGCACAAATGACATTATGTAATTGGTTTTAATTTCCACCAACCAATGACGTTAAAATGCCACTTGTACATTATGTAACATTTAATGTAATTCTTAATGTACATGTAGCAATGCCCTTATGTTTTTTAATTTTTAAGGATGTCAAATAGGGGCTAATTTACCTTTTCAACTTTTTTAGCACCAGACATTCTCAACACTTTCACTTAACCACAAATCACGTCCCTACGTCCATAATGTTTTTAAAATTAGAGTAAAATGACAAATTTATACTTCTACTTAAAACAAAAACATACAAGGCAATTAAGGGTATGTATGATTTTGCTGTTTTCAGGTTTCAGTTTTTTAAAATATTGAAAACGTGTTTGGTTTGGTATTTCTGAAAATACATTTTCGAAAATAATGTTAAACTTAATTATAACTTAAAACTCAAAATGTATTTTTGACTTTTTGAGTATTTTCAGTGAAAATTCTAAAAATATTCAAAACAAAGAAACGAGTATTTAAACAAAATTTTATTTAAAATTTTTTTAAAATATCTAAAATAAAAAAATCTTATAAAAATAAAATAGAAAAAAATTAAAAATTAAAAATTCTGAAAAATAAAATTATAAAAATTTTTAGAGCAATAAAAATTATAAAAAATAAAAATAATTCAAACTCTTAATGATGATTTACGTAAAATTCAAAAAAGAAAATTCAAATGAACATAGATAAAAATATTCTCAATTAACATCATTTATTTCCTATATTTTGAAATCAATTTATTATTTATTGTTATTTTACTTTTGTAGCAAGAATAAATATGTAAAATTCACCAACTTTAAAATGTATATATCATTTAATGATATATTAATAATCAAATTTCATCGAATAAAATGTCATAAAATAATTTTTCAAAATTTCAAATCAAACGTGAATATGAAGAAATGATGGTATTCATTGGATGTTCAGTTTAGATCAAAATGGTAAACGGAGAAATTATTCTAATTGACTTCCTCAACTATCTAAATTATTTCATAAATAAAATTTTATTTCATTTGAATCAAAAGTTCATTTCACATAAACAATTTGTATTAATTATTTTTTATATTCTCACATCTACAAATATTATTTTAATAACACCTATAAAATATTTGAGAATAACGTACAATGCACGTTTAATTATGGCTAGTAATAAAAAATTCCATCTTCTTTGTTGCCAACGATCCCAACCCAAACTACCCAACTCTACAACTTACAACAAAATAGAATATACAAACTAGTCAAACTAACACAAATAGAACAAGGCTACCACAAATGGAGAAGTTTCATTCCTTTCCCAAATCGAAAGCAACCACTGACCTAAGAATGCCATCCCCAACCCTAACCCCAACAACCATCCATGGTCCACCTCTAAGCTCCTTTTTTTTTTTTATCATTATTTCGATTTTTTTTCTCAAGCTCATTTTCAACCACATATTCTCACAATAAAATATTTTTCATATAAATTCAAATTTTTTTTCTATTTTTAAACTACACGTTCTTCAAAAATTATTATTTAAAAGCTCTTTCTTCTCAAAAATGCTATCAAACGGGCCTTGTAAGAAGTTTTGTTTGAATTACGTATAAAATATTTTATTGTGAAAATATGTGACCGAAAATGAATATGCAAAAAAAAAGTTAGAATGATTGGCTTTATTTCCATTTCAATCTCTTATAATTGAACGGCACACCACTCACTGTACACTCAACAACTGGCAACTAGGCAACCTTTTGCTAAACAACTATTGATGGCGTAATTTTTTACTACCCCTCTTGTATTGTTTTCTTCCCATCTTTAGTTATTGGTGTTGAAATGGTTGTGATATAAACTTCGTCGTTCTCCTTGACGTGGATGGTGTTTCAAGTACTCTGACCAGTGTATGCTATCTGCAAAATTGTTAAAAAATTTTATCCTTTAGCTTTAGTTCATTGTAAGTTGGTCTACATCATTCGTCAATTGTTAAACATCGATCTGTTGCAAGTTCCAAGAGTGCAATAAAATCTCCAAACTTTTCAATTATCGGATTTATTAACTCTCAAAACTTATGAATTACTTATGATTGCTCCCATAAGTATTCCAATTGATCAATTGCAACACGGTTAATCTTCAATTGCTCCAAACCAATTTCAATTTAGCTTAATTTCACCTTTTTTCATGTCAATTGAACACAAATACATCCAAGTTGGACCTACAATTAACATATTTACGCCTACTCACTAACCATATTAGACTGATAAATTTTGTTCAATTTAAATTGAAAATTGTACACTTCGAAAAATAATTTTAATTAGGGGGTTCTATTTAAAATTTGCTTCACTTATTTTTCGAATTGAATCATACATTAATAAAGAATAATATTATATAATTAGGCTAACTTACCGATATAAAATGTTGAATTGTAAAGGAATAAAACTACTTGTCAGTGCCACAATAACTGTATATTGACCAATTTTTTGAACAAAGCTCAATAATTATATTTTGACTTTTTTTTTTTTTTTTTTTTTTTGAAAGCGAGAACTTAATTTTTTTTCCT
>CAIGRN010131061.1:0-11623 GCA_903798345.1 Fraxinus anomala
AAATTTTGGTTTGGTTGTTGGCATACAGTATGCCTCTCAAATACATATGGTTACTTAAGATTCAACAAATGTAAACGACGAAAAGTAAAAGAATAATATATATAATGCATCAATTAATTTAACATGATCTTTTATTAAATTAATTTCGTTCCCAATGTTTAACTCAAAATTTAAGACCCTCTCACACAAATTTATGGAATCCGTACTCGACTCCCAGTAAGTTGAGATCCCATTTGTTATATTAAAACCTTAAGTGTACTCAACAAGTCCTAATAAAATATTTGGGTAGATAGTATTATCAATTGTATCTCCATACAACTCCCAGATCATTAGCGACAACTCTTTGTCTTCACACATCTTATATGTGAGCTTAACATGCTTCTAAAATTTATCTCCTTTAATGTACTCAACAAAAGATAAATTTCAATTAAGTCAAACCCATTATTCAGAAATATCAAATCTTTCATAGTGTCAACAAAAGATAAATTTTAGTTAAGTCAAACCTACCATTCAGAAATATCTGATATTTCATAGTGTCAAACATATCCCTAATAGACCAGCCTTGAGTGTACTCAACAAGTTGAGCTCGATTTAGGACTCTCGTTTTTCACTATAATAATGGAAGGTAAATATAAATATAACTTAATATTTTTAACGAGGTGTTTTGCATGCAAATGTCTCATCGTAATATTTATATATATCTTATTGTACATCTAGCAAGCTAGTAAACACACATATAATAGTGTGGATGATTATAAACTTTACTATCTAGTCTTCTCGAGCCATAAGGAAGATTAGTTGGTCAATTCTTATGGCGTATAGTATTGATTCATACAATACTCCATCTATATGGTCTCCACCTTTTCTTGCATCTCCAATTAGTCCAGCTGCAACTTATATCCTATACTAGTTGGCATGTAGGCCTAAATAATATTGGACGCGCATGTCCAAAATAATAACAATAATAACGGACTCGCAGTACCAAAATAAATTAAGAACTCGCAGACCCATAAAACAACAATAATAAAAGTAACCATTCAACACATCCACATGATCGAGTCCATAATCATCCACTAATAAAACATTCATCACATAAATGTCTTCCTATATAATATCTAATATTAGTACAAACAGGCTTCAAATTTCTAGCAATTAAGGTCGTCTAAACCAATTTGGACAAATGGATCAGAACAATTAAATAATTAATTAATCAAATTAATCAATTAATTTAATTAGCGGGTTTATTTATTTAAAATAAAATTTTAATTAAATACTAAATTATAGTCCAACTCTAATTCAACAATTATAAGACGAATTTATTTAATTAAAATCAAATTTTAATTAAATATCAAATTAGAGTTCAACTCTAATTTCAAAGTTTTAAGGTGAGACAATTTAATTAAAATCTAATTCCAATTAAATATCAAATTAGAGTCCAACTCTAATTTCAAAACTTAAGGCGGTTGAATTTATTAAAATCGAATTTTAATTAAATACAAAAATAAGAGTCAAACTCTAATTCCAAAAATAAATTACGGTGAGATAATTAAAATCAAATTTTAATTAAACCCTAAATTAGAGTCCAACTCTAATTGCAATTGAATTAATATTTTAATTTAGGATAAACTCCTAAATAAAATAAAATTTAATTTAGTGTCAAAGTTTAATATTTAAATTAAAATCCTTTAAAATAAAATATTGAAAGTCTTCAATTTTAAATAAAATTTTAATTTGGGTCAAAATTAAAATTCTGGTAAAAATTGATAATATAGGTCAAAACCCTTTAAAATTTAAATTCAAAATCATTTTGAAATTTACAATTTTACCCTTGCTTTTAAAATTATAAGCAAACCCTTCAATTAAAGCAGACCCTTCAATTAACTTAATTGCATGACAAGTCCTCTATTTAAAAATTGTAAACTAACCCTTTATACCATAATTGCAGGTGGGGGCCTATAATTTCAATAATTGCATTAGATGCTCCCGCCTCCGCCTCCACCTCAACTCACCCATAACGAAAAATCCTAAATTGAAACTCCAGGCATCAGCAAAACCCTCAACGCTGCCTCCACTAGCAAGTGTCGTCGCTATCAAACAGCGACGACACACCGTCGAGTGCAGTGTGCACAGTTCGTGCAGCGTGACAGCCAGCGTGTTGCTGCTTCTATTAGTAGGAGCGCATGACGATGAAATTATTAGCAACGACGGGCACTGTTGTGAGTAGCAGCACTTGTCGTCGTGTGTGCTTTGCCTTGCCGCCTTCGCCGTCGGCGTTTGTTGCTGCCAGCAGAACCTTCCAATCCTTTTTTATTTTAAATTGCTAGAAACAAGAAATCAACAATCAACTTTTGATTGCTCAAACATACAAACCTGTTTCTAATAAACATCAAGTAGGCTCTAATATCACTATTGAGAATTTATTTAACACGCACAGCGAAAAAAAATTATTTTTCAAACTGTATTTAGAATAATACATTTGGTGAATTTTGCAACCTCCTTTGCTAATTCTCGAACACGAACAATCACGAACTGCAATTCATAGCTGTCCAATTGTCCGGCCTCCAATGAAAATCCACACAAAGAATAAGAATGAGAGAAAATTATGGTTCCTCTTTTCTTGTACTAGCAAGATAATGAATTACATTCTGTTCTATTTTTCTGAAACCGTAATGGCTTATTAATACAAGTCCAAGTGCGTTTGGTTCGTCTCTTAAACTTAATCCGGTCCAAGAATTAGTTAATCTAATTAATTAATTCGAGCATATTAACAAGCAACTCAATCAATTAATTGTACAACACTTGTTAATCAATTAATTGGAATCTCATTCTTCTATTTCTCTTTTTGTGTGTGATCGGGTTCCCGATCACGATACCTAATGACGTAAATTATTATTTTGATTTAATCAAAATTGATAAATTAAAATACCTCCTTTTAATTTATCATTAATTCACATATGTCGTCCCACATTGACATTTAGCAACGTGTTAGGGCAATACATATGATGAGAAATGTCATGTGGTCTGATAAAACAAACTTGTTCGTTTAGCGTGAAACTATAACCTCTTCGTCAATATGATCCGATCAATTATGAGATATGGATATGTGTCAATCTCAACTATCGATCGTATCTTTTATCCCACTATTAAGTAAATGTAAGTCGAAAACTCCTTTTCGACTTATAAATACACATTGGCCAATGATTTTATCATCAACTTAACTAAATGAAATGTAAATTATAATTTCTTACTATCTAAGAGTGACAAATTTTTTATTGATCATTCACGACTTTCATATGATTCTTGATATATCCGAACGATACCGTATAAGTGACAATTGATGAGCAACATCTAACATCACAAAAGTATGACTGACCTCATATAAGACACTATGATGACTTCAAGTGAAATGACCAATTCCACTACCAAACATTAGAGATTAACATTGACACTCAGATAGTTATCTATATGGAATCTCTCCAGCGGGTCTCCGATGTTTTGTTTCCACGTGTTCGTTTAAGTGTCACTACACTTTAGATTAGTTACTTACTTCACAAGTAAGAAATGTCACACGTGATAGTCTATCCGTAATAACAAGATACATACGAACACAGAAGATTTAATATTCATTCATATGTAATTTGTACTCACAACCACTATTCCTTGTGATTACAATTTGCAAAGACTTGAATCTACGGATTCTATTATTTAATTTATTNTTATTACAAACGACCACGAATGATTTAAGATTCAGTCATATGTAATTTGGATCTCACAATCACAACTCCTTGTGATTAACAAATTACCAAGACTTGAATCTACGGATTCTATTATTTAATTTATTAGAACATTAATTCAATTAAATAATAAATCTTGCCATAAATATACATCAATTATATATATTAAAAGTATTTATGTCCAAAATTGATTGGATCTAGAGTATAACACTTACAAGATTATGTTAAGTATCAAGTGACGTAGCATATTACAATAGATAGTGTAATCAGTTTTATAACCAATCATTATCTCTTGTCACCTATTGTATTGTGTGATATCACCAAAGTGCTTAACATAAGCTAAGCACCAATGCTTAGGAGATTAGTTCTGTATATATATACCGTCGTAAAGAAAATTGGATCTTGATAGCTCTTTGAAACAAGTGTTCTTGATACCATAAAGAATTTCGTGGAATAATGTAGTTAACTAATCCTACATTAAAGTCCTGGTAAAAATTCTCTATGACCACTATACTTTCAACATTATTTCTCAACAATAGTCTAACTTAAAAAAAAAAAAATTCAGAATACTCACTTAATTAAAAAAAAAAAAACTTAAAATAATTATTGTAATTTTAAAGTTGTTTATCAGTAATTGTATTTTTAGTGTTGTTTTCCATCTATCACTCCAGACCATTTGAAAATTAAATATTATTTTTTTGCTTATTTGTAAATGGAACGAGATGGAGAGGTTTTTAACCCGTGCAAGCAACCCTTGTCTTGTACAGGAAAACAGAATAAAAACCTATACAATGGAAACATTAAATACAATAGAGGAGTACACAATCATGAGGCAGTTGCAAGTATAAATTCGACTAGTAAAAAACAAATGGGACGAGGACAAACCCAAAGGAAAAAAAATGGCATTTAACATCTCAAAAGTAACTAGATTGAGTTTGCAAGAGTTCAAGTTGTGCCAATAACTTAGCGACTATCGGTTTCAATATAGAATCACCATTTTTTGCTAGATCAATGAGAAGCATTTGTGCAGATTGACCATACTCTACTCTATGAGCCTCAACTCTGAAAATTTTTTCCAATATCCGAAGGGCTTTTTCTTGAGACTTTGAATTCCCTGATTCAATAACTTTCAGAATGGCTTGAATTCCTGAGTTTTTCGAGATGTAATTGATCCCATTCTCCCAAATTTCATCTTGTAGAAGCGTTGATAGGCAACTAAGAACTGCTTCATCTGATTCCCTTTCACTACCTTCCAAGACTTGAATCAATGGAGAAACGGCACCGGTTTTCACTAAACAAAATGTGCTTATGAGAGAGCAGTATCCATCATGAACTTCACAAACTGCGTCCGTGGGAGGGATGCAAAACCACTTTGATTTTCTCGACTTACTTAGATGTAGAGAATTCTGAGACAGTTGAGTCAAGCAAGTGGCAGCCTTAGATTTAGTGACTGATGAACAACTTGAAAGTAGTTTTAGAAGAACAGGAATTATGCCATTCTTAGCAGCATAGTGTTGTAGTTTTTTGTCTGTCGGGATTGTGAACCGGATTAATATACCTGCTATGATCTCAGTCAACCATATCATTGTTGGGGTCGGAGTAGAAGACATTGAACTTATTATGGAAATTAACACGGGCAATAAGTTTTCATTCTTGAGTACATATGTAATTTTCCTGTCATTCACCGGCAAATTGCTTAGTATGCCAAGGGCAGCAGCCTTTTCACACTCATATGTTGATGTTGAAACTATATCTGCAATAGTAGTCAGATGTGTATCCCCGAGCTGTTCTCTGAATTCTTCCGGTATATCTTTGGACAGTGTGTAAACCAATTTTAAGGCACCCGTCCTGATTTTATTATTCCTTTCTGTAAAGAATGGTAGGAGGAGCTGAATTGCACCATTTTCTCTCATTTTCTTCCTGACTTTTGACGCGCTTGAATGGCAGGCGATGTTATTTAGTGCTTCTAAGAGATGATTCTGAATTACCGGACTAGAAAGGTTTAAAAGTGAGAGTATCTGCTGAGCAACATCTTGTTTGAAAAGTATACTTTCAGATTGAGAAATCTTTGCAAGAATTGCTGATGCTGGTTCACGCAGAGTCATGAGAACGGATGTCACAGAGAAAAGAAGCTGTAGAAGAGCTGCTGCAATTCCTGAATGAATCAAGAGTTGGATATTCTCCAAGTTTGATAAAGTTTGCAGCGCGTTTAATGCTGAAAGTTTAGCTTCAAGGTTACCCTTGCTGAACATTTTCACAAGGGGTTCAATTGCCCCATTTTCTCCAAGGGAAGCTTTGTTTTGATCCGTGAGTTCCATCCTTGATATTGCTGTTGCCATCAGAACTTTACTCATATCGGAACCTGCAAAGGAAATTTCAAAAGCTGAAATAGGTACTCCGTCGCAAAATCGACTTAAAGGTATTTACTATACAAAACACAAAAAAGGCATATTGAGGAAGAAAGTGAGACAAAAAAATACCTTCCTTTAGGTAGTGGATTAGAGGCTTGAAGTAACCAGCCTCAGCCATATGGAGAGCATGTTGAGTATTGCTTGACATTGTATTTAGCAATTTTCTTGCATCTCTAGAAGCCTCTTGATCATCTCCATTGGAAATTGTCACCAACATTACAATGCATCCTTGTGTTCTCCCAATTCTTCTTCTGACTGCTGGATCATCTGCAAGATTCAATAAAAGCCCTACAGCCTCCCTTTGCTCGTCCACATCCCGTGCCAGTGACTTCACTAATGCTGATAGAAATTCCAAATCCTTCATCTCTTCCTGCATGCTACTAAACTATGTAAGTCATAATATAAGACTTTAAGAATGTTTGGTATGCTAGACTTTGGAAGACTGCATAGGGTACTAAAGAGAGTCGTGTTAAAAAATTTGTCATTCGTCTAGGCTAGTACGGTCTGGTTGAGTCATGAGTGTACACCAAACATTCCATTAATAGTAGGCTACTTAAATAATGAGCTCATATAATACTTACAGGACCTTGCTTTGATTATTCTGCGTGATAAGATATCTTAGTATTTGAATTATAGTCACTCTGACGTCTCCTTTACTCGAACCCAATCGTTGAGATAAAACCTTGATCATACCTTCATCCTTCATTCTTTCATTTAAAATCATACCATCCATGATCAGTGTATTTAACCCCAAAAGTGCATTTTTAAATTTTCTGTCCTTACCATTCTTGATCTGCATAATAGCATCATCAATGTCCAATATAATTTTATCCTCCTCTTCCGTCTCCGTCTCCTCCTCCTCCTCCTCTATCTCGTTTTCTGTTTTTTCCTCCTCCGTTTCTTCCTCCATTGTTCCATCCTCTGCCTCACTTGGAAACTCTGATTCACGCTCTGAACTCAAATCAAATCTTACATTCATCATTTCCTTGCGCAAAGTTTTAATCTTTTCCTTATTAGCTAGTGGTACATCATGGCTTGCAAAGAGCACAAGGCCTAATGATCTTCCCAGATTCTGCGTCAAATCTTCAATATGCTTGGCAGGTGATGATCGGATATTTGGACTTCCAACGACAAATTTGGCATGTCGGAAATCAGTTTCAAGTGATTCCATAGCTTTCTGAATGGTTGGTAGGGCTGCAACCTCATTGCTATCTTTCATTTCATCAAGAATTGGACTCAGTTTCTCTATGAAAGTCGAAAATTCTGCAATGGTCTCTGTTTCTGTTGATGATGATATAAAGCTTTTGGCTGGAGAATCACCAGCTAATGATTGTTTCTCTTGTAAATCTGATATTTCCATTTTCTGGGCTCGTGAACAAAAACAGCAAGATAATCTTGAAACTGTACAAGATCCAAACACAATCGATAGCGAATTAGAATCGTATCACTCTTACATACGCAAGACTAGACAAGACGAGATTTCGATTCTTGAATAAGTACACCTTATACAATTAGAGAGAGGTGTGAAAGAATGATAAGGGAATTGCACCTGTTTCTGCTTGAGAAAGTACACAGAGAGAATTATAAGACTGATTTCCAAATTCTCAGCAGACCATATTACAGGTCAAACTAGAAGAGGAAAAGAAATTGGTAACAGATACATCAAGACTTGCCTCTATTCTTCTACTTCTTGTTTTTCTTCTTTGGAATTCACATAGAAATTTCAAATTTTTAGTAGTAAAAGTATGTATATTGATTGTTTCGTGGAAAGTAAGTGATTAATTTCTGTAAACAGATTGTTGAGACAGAGACAGAATTGGAAGAATATTGTTTGTAAGGATGTGAAGAGAGGCATCTGCCATAACAAAACTATGGCTGACTTGTGAAAGTGATATTCTTTTTTTCCTTTCATTATATAATAAGAAATACTAAACGGGGGAGGAGACCTAGTAAACTATTATAGTCCGCCCAAAAATAAATACGGCACAAGTTGTGTGACTTTTTAAATTCCTTTTTCTTAGTCAAACAGAAGATAATTAATATTAGATAAGGATTTTTGGGTCAATTTATTTTAACAACAATGTGGGGATGGTAATGATATCTATCTAACTATATTAATATTTGAAATGGTAAAATGATAGAAATGTAAAATCTTACGGTAACGGAGTTTTCATCTCCTAACTTGGTCAATGACCCGACCAAAGTATCAAGTCCTTGGTCATCAATTCAGCCAGCGATAAAAATTTCAATAAAATAGTAGAAGCAAAAATAATAAATATATTCTTTTTTAAAAAAAATAACTCATGCCACAAGTGAATAATACTTCGGTCAAACCACGTTATGTCATATTTCGTTCTCCAAATATAAGAAATTTTAAATGTAATGTTTGAACTATTAGCAAATTATAATTTTTATTTATTTATTTTTGTATTTGGAAAAAAATAGTTTAGATATTTCATTATTAATTATTAAAATTAATTGAAATATTTGGTTTACTTTTTACTATTTGTCACATAATGGTTTTTTCCATAATTATAAAAAACTATACGGGTAGGCAATAACTGCTATAAGATTAGTTCTTATAAGCGAATTCTTCTAGAAGACCCGTTTCAAAGGTTAAAATCTAAAAAGAAAATATTAAAAAATATTGTCAAAAAAATTTGAATGGCAAATTACTATGTTCTTATTTGAAAAACACACTTGACCAAGTCGAGGAGGCGTCAGTCATGCAAACATGTATATATTTTAATTTTTCTATTCATTTTTCTCCCCCTCTTATTATTCTTTTTTGTCTTCGTATATATACAAGAAAATATGACTATAAAAAAAGTCTTTCTACCTTCATTTTCTCCGAAATTATTTCAATGAGAAAGTTGCACAAATGGTGGTTAAATTTCATTTGCGGTTATTGAACTTTCAACGAAATTTCAATTAAATCTTTACTGTAGGGGACTTAGTCCTAAAAAAAGTATTTTTCGTAGACAAAGAAATGAGCTCCAGCTCTCTGATCAAAAATAGGAAAGACCGTATACTATAATCGAGATTGTACGAGCAAGAAAGTATAAGCTCGTAGGAAAGGATTGTGAACCTCTTAAGCATTCTTGGACTGGCATGAACTTGAGAGATTATTATCAATAAAATGAGAACCAAATCTTGCAACTCAGTAGAGTTAATATTAATTGCGAAAGTTCATTTCTGTTACTCGAAGCCAATCAAGTTAGTTTAATATTAACTACGCAAATCAAATAACAAAATTGGATAATGTTCATAAAGTAAGAAAATATAACAAAATGAAAATTCTCATTAATGAAAAAGATGGCTACAAGACAAGTGATACTTGCAAACTATGTCCATTGCATAGCCAAAAGGCGTATTATGCGAAGTAAAAACTACTAGTTACACGACATCTTATGCAAAGTATAAACTATTACAAGGTCAAAAGCCATGTTTCATGAATTAAATCACCCTGCATAATCATTGTTCCTGCAAAGATTCTTGCAGTCAGAAGATGAAGGATGGATGGAGAATAAATTCAATCCCTTTGCTCCAAGCAGCCTTTAGAAGTTGACCAGGTGTTTATTAGGAAGGAAATACATGAGGGTTTATCAAAATATCTGGAACTATGCCTTGCATGATGATTCCTCATAGATGCATATTTGAGGAAAATGCAAGAGCATGATAGGCTTGTAGCTTCCAAACCATCCTATGCTAGCCTTTGAATCATACACAATAAATTCAGAATCACAAATATGCGACTATAGTATGGTAGGTTAAATATTATGGCAATCCTAGAGCTACCTTGTTGAATAAGGTAAAGGTACAAGTTGTCCTTTATAAACCAATAAGTATACGGGATCGTGGTCAAGTAATATAATGATAAATAGAATGTCAAACTCACGATAACAAGTTGTTGTGATTTTTCTATACTAATCCCTAAATTATCAATTAGACTAGTGAAAGCAAGTAAACGTGTTTTTGAAATGTATGAGATGCATTACTAAGATGTCAAATTACCCTTATTATTTCATTTTTAGTGTAACAATTAAAATGAAAATTTGAAATTATTCAAGTTGGTTAATGTTCCTAATTTAATTGAAAGCTTTTCTCGATAGCAATTGAATATATTCCCCTCATGTGACCCTTCTACCTCTTGATGAAGAATGCGAACATGATAAATGCATTGACAAGTGCTATAACACCAATTGAAACCATATAAAGCATAAATGTCCATCTCTATTATCTATCGAACCTTACAATGTTTATTATATTGTGTTTAAACCAGATTGTCTCTCTCGATAACTATAAAATCCACTAACAATTCAATTGGTGATCAAGCGATTGAAAAGAACGATAAAAACGATAATAAACATCCACAAATCAAACTAAATTAAAGTCAAAATAATTAATCAAAAACTAAAAATTTCACAGCAACGGTTAATCTCTTCCTAGCAATGTATAAAATTAGCATAACATATTGAAATTATAATAAATCATGATAAATATATAGAATATCACCCAGAATTGTGAACTAATGAATTAAGGAAGATGGATCTTGATGCTCTTGAATTTTTTCAAAATAATCTTGATAAATATTTAATAATTCTTTTGCTTCTTTGCCCACAAATTTTAGGTTTAATCTCCAATTAATGAGCTTTTGCACTTCGTCTTTGAAATATACTCACAATATATGATTTTGCCCCTCTTTTATGATGAAAATTGATGGAATATTGTAGTATGAGATGTATATGAGAGGTGTCCAATATGTATTCTGCTGTTAGATATTTTTAAGAGTTGAAAATTGGTTGAAAATCACGTCCAAATTGATTTTCAAAAGAATTCTAATCGAATAAGGAAAATTGTCTTTGCGCGTGCATATTTTTTTCTCTACATAGTGTCACTATTTTGATCATAATTTTCTCTCTCGATATCTGATTGAAGTGATTCAAAATATGTTGGAAATCTACTTCAAAGGGCTATAACAATTCTAGAAATAGAATATTTCCAATTCAAAAATTTACTATACCAAAAATGGTCTCAATCTTTGATTAAAAATCTGGAATACAACTTGTGCGATTGAAAATTGATTTGTGATAATATTTTGATCACATTTCATTCCTTTTTAACTTTTAATTGCATCCAATTGTCTCATAGCAATTTTCAAAGTATCATCTTGTGGCCCAAATCAACTATTGGATATTTTCATTTTCGTCTTCAAACTTTGAATTTCGTCATTGTTCACCAATTTTTTTGCTTTTTTCTTTCAATTTCTCTTTCAATCATTGAGTTTTACCCATAGTTGTTAGACCCGGCGAGTCATTGCATAAAAACCTACAAAAAAATATAAAGCATAAATTTTTTTTAGGGGCAAAATTAAAAATTTTAATTTATTTTTCATTAAATATTTAGGTCTATAAAATAAGGTAAATGGTTGGACCAAATGTTTTTAAAAGAATATTTTTATAAAACCTATAAATGATT
>CAIGRN010131069.1:0-18489 GCA_903798345.1 Fraxinus anomala
TAATAAGTCTTGAATAAGGACTTATCATAGGATACATGTACAGTTGCACATGTATCATACCACCAACTAGGAACCTTTCCCTTGATTGCATTGATTTCGTTTATGGTGGCCACAATGTTGTCTTCTTTGATGGAGTTCACATTTCTTTCGGTGTTGCTCCTTTTTCGGTATCGACATTCTTTTGCATAATGTCTGAATTTTTCACACGCTGAACAACTACCTTTGGTCTTCTTCTTTAACTTATCAAAGTTCCTTGAAGAATTTCTCTTGTTGGATTTAGAAGGCTCGGTCTTCTCCACGACATTGGCTTTAGATATGTCTTCATAAGAATTATCATTCTTATCTCTTGCCCTCGACTCTTCCTCAATTCGAAAATGCTTATGCAATTGTTCCAAAGTATAGTCTTCGAAACTATGCATTATTTTCTTCCGGTATCGTTTCCAAGTTCCGTAGCAATGATTACTCCCACTTGGAAAGTTTTCGAAATCTCAATCTTAACCGCATTCAACTTGTTGACAAGCACTAGCAATTCATGAATTTGGGGAAGAAGGGGAATATTCTCTAAAAACTTGAAATCGAAATACCTCGAGATTAAAAACTTGCAATTCCAGATTTCATTTGCCGATGAAATATTAGTGTAGAGATCATATAACCAGTCCGATAATGCATTCAGAACGTGACTATGGCATATGAGTTCATCTTCTTAGCGTTTTTGTCTTTCAGCCCTCACCGCATTAGTTTCTTCATTTGCAGGTTCTAATAATGGCACCAATTCCAAATCAAGTATGTAAAAGATATTCAATGTTGTTAATAGGAATTTTAATTTATCTTGCCATCTCGTGAAGTTCGTGCCATCGAGATTCGAAACGATCCAACCGAACAAGGTCTTGATTCATCAACTTGATTGTTGCCATTGTGCTTTCGTTCTCCATTTAAAGAAAACTTTATAGTTTGAGAGTAGATCCACAAAAAGGAAATGGAGATGACAACCACGATCTAAAATAGTAAATAAAGTACACAAAACTAAGAATCAATTGCAAAAATGAAACACCGATGGCTTGAACACGATACTGTTGTCCTCAAATTATATTTGCTCCCTCTCGGATTGAAAATGATGCTTGAAGGATTTAGGCAAATGGTTTGTAGGATTTTAACGAGCTTTGTAAAAAATTAATACTCAAGCATTAAGTATAATTCTCCAAAACTTAAAGAACACTAATGAAGGATTTGAATATGATGAAGAAATTTTGATTTCTTGTTGTTGTGGAATGATTTTTTGTTCTAATAATATGGCTTTGGATTTTGTATGTTTTTCTCAACATTTTTAATGATCACAAACCACCTATATATAGTCACAAAACATTACTATATGAAATGGTGCCAAAAACTCTCCAAAAGCCACCAAAATTCAAAAGCCAACGGCCAGAAACAGCTAGAAATTTGCTCTATGCGATCGCATAGGACCTCATAGTTATATCAAAGAAATGACCTCCAGACCCGGTAATTATCTATGCGACCGCATGAAGCATTGAACTATGCGGTGTCATAGTTCAATATTTAGGTCTCAAATCCCATTTTCATTCCAAATCCATTTTTTTGAATTTTGAACAATATTTCTAACAATAATTAGGATATTTAACCCAATATATTAAGTGTCTTTGACACTCATTTTAATGGGTTAAAAATTTTTGGAATAGTGATTGATGGGAGAATGTGTGGTGGAAAAATGATGAAAAATTTTAGATTTATGTGTAATATTATTTTATTTGAAAAATATGTGGTTGAAATGAAGAAAGAAAAAAAAAATAAGAGTGAGAATGAGTGCCAAACAGGGGCTAAGTGTACTTATTATAACGAGATGCATCAATTCTAATTTTTCATTTTTCACTTATAAAATTGTGATTACATGTTTGTTATTGATGTTGATGACTAAAATTGACGTGACATTAATTATAGATCGGCTTTAATTGGAATTTAGTGGGAAATGTGTTTAATTGTTGAAATATTGTAAAAAGAAGAACAATTTTCATTGAACCGATTGTAATGTGTTACAGAAAAAATGTTTAGCTCAACCTATCACTAGGGTCTTTTCCCCTATATATATAGGCCTTACAACAGGAGCTTTCCACACTCTACCTTAACAAGCTACACTGTCTTACCTCAATTCGTATGCCATAGCTCCGCTGATTTTATTAGTTGAGGTTCTTTCAGGTCAAACCATCATAGCACATAAGTCGTGGCTTGTGGTCTAAGTCGTAATTGCCTACAACCTAGGAAACCATTACTTTCACCTAATTGGCGGTCACGATAATGCTTATGTCAAAGGTGACACTTGCCTATCTTTGATTGGTTGTTATGCGAGGTGCTAATGTCATCAACAAACATTTCTTTAGTTTACTCGTGATAATGTTTTCATATAACGATGACTTTTTAGCGGTTCTAACCGGCTGGACCATATGGTTCGACCTCACCTCATAATCAATGATCATAATAATCAAGCCTCTTTAAAAACTTTAAAGTGGATCCGCACTCTTGTTCGAGGTGTCCCCATGAGATTAGACACCAAAAATTGATGTTATTGCTATCTTGTTATTTAGTCAATAATTTGATTGATTTGGGAAGTGTATTGATACCAAGAGATGAAATGTGTAATTTAGCTCTAATCAGTAATCACACATCATACATTCTGGATAAAGAAATACAGCTATGGTATGCCGGTCATTAATTGATTTTTGATAGTTGTTAATGTATTATTGTGTGTTCTCAATCCTTGTAGACATGCAATGAATTGATACATGATAATATGTTCGCCTCCACGGGATAATCTACGGATGTTAATCAACATTGGGAGTGAATATTACCAATTAAGAGCTTCTAGGATTAAAGTTGATAAGCGAAATCGGACTCCTAATACCTTCAACATATTCTTTAAACTTTTCATTTAGTTAATTTTTATTTAAAAAACCAACCAATACATGAAGTTTGCTTGTTCATATAAAGTTTACTTATTTGACTTCAATACTAGATAACACAATTTCCGTGTCAGATCGGCACTCTATTCTTTCACTTTACTATTTGTCAGCGTTATCGTGTAAGTGCGATTCACATTTGAACACTAAAACTTAATCTATGTATTTTGCCTAATACATTCATCATTTTATCTAAGAGTTTAAAACTTTTAAACATGAATCATATGTACTTATTTATATCTTGTGTTCAACTATAGAACGTGGAGACCAACTAACTTTCCACGGTAAGTTTTCAATAATATTATGGCGCCCCAGTCTAATAATTTGAGAATGATGGTTTAGGTTTACCCAGTTGGTCCCTCAATCAAAAAGATTCAAACTTGGAATTATGGAGTATATATGTGGAGGAAACATTGAAGTTAAAGGTTATGCTTCCCATGAAAATGGCGAGGGGCCACGATGCCTGATTTTGAAATTTTTATACCCCGCTCCCTCGAGAACTCAAAAAAAAAAAAAAAACATTCATTTTGATAAACAATTTTTCACACATTAATTGTTAATTAATTTATAATATTAATTATTTATATTTGGAAAAAATCTATAATAACGATCCTCAATTTATGGAAAACCCCAATTTAATACATCAACTCTCTCGTGACTTGATCGAGTTTTTTAATTTCTTATTAACGGAAAAATAAGTTCCCGTAATTATGTATTATTTATAATGATCCATGTTATATTTTTCTTTGAAATGAATGAACCAAAGAAAGAAAGTGATGTAATGGATTCTACATTAAATCAAAATAATAGGTAACTTATTGTTATTGATCTATGGTAGAACATTAATTAACTAATATCTAAGAATGTTGATCATGTAACAAAAATGATGCATTGGAAAATCAGGTTTCATACGATAAACTCGACGCAAAAAGTAACAATACTACTATACTGAGTAAGTTCTCATAATTTGCATAGCATCAAAAGTTGATGTCCTTTTACAGATGTAGAGAAGTATCAACATCAGAGTCGGAATTATCGATCTTGATTGATGAAGAAGAAACCGAGGGCGTGTCAACGAGCCAAGAAATGGTGCCACGCGAGACCTCATCTCCCTGGAAACTCGGGGACTTGATCTGTGTATCCGGGAAGAGGGAGAGAGAAAGTTGGCAGTCCGGCTTAGGAGCGAATATCATGTGTTCTGAGCTAACACACGATTTATATACGGGCTCGTAATGCATGATGGGTGGACTGTAACGTCTTTCGGATTCGGACAATATTCTCAAGAGAGCTTTCTCCTGTCTCATTTCCTTCATTTTTTCCAATTGCCTAAACCTCTCTTGCAACAAGGCAATGGAGGAAAGGGGACTATGATCAGTTTCCTTAAGCATTTGTTCTGAGAAATTAAGAACTTATGTCTCTATATGAATTTAACAAGCTGCATGGCTCTCTGTCTCTCTCTCTATATATATGTATATCGAGAGCGTCAGCATGGTTAAAATCGTCCTTTTGCTTTCGTTTATTACAAATAAAGGAGAGAAAGAAAAGAAGAAGGGAGAATCGGCAAGTATAGCATAAAATCCAAGAGAAAAGGGTTACGTAGCCAATCTAAGAAGTCCTTTGTTTTAGTGTGTGGCCAAAGTGGAGCTAAAGAAGAAAAGGGCATGAGAAAAAGTCCAAAATGAGATTAAAACTAGCTCATGGAAGGGTGTGTTTGGAGGAATAATAGGTCGGAGTTGATGCTCTGTCTAATTGTCTACATAGGCCCTCTTTGCACATCAACTTTTAAAACTTTTTTTCCCAACTTCTCAAGAAATTTAACCTTTTTTTCTCGCAACTTATATTTTTTTTCCTTAGTTGGTTTCGACTTTGGAATCTTGTGTTTGGAGGGAAGACGGAAAAAAGGACAAGCATTAGAAGTGGGAATAATCTTAGGAGGTTATGATTCTTTGATTGAAACTATAATAGTACTATGATAGTGAAATTAAAAAAGAATATCTAAAACATTCCTCTATCACCTTGATAAATGCAAAAACAACAAACATTCTCTCTCTCTCCTCTTTCTCTCTCTATCTTTCAATATCATATTTTGTCTTTGTGCCATTGGAAGAGAATGGCATGCATGAAAGAAAGCTGCAGATAATAGTATGCTTGTAAGTTTTTTAATGACCCAACCCAACCCAACCCACCCTACCCCTACTCCATTATTGACTAGTATTATTTTGGAATGTCCAACTTTGCAAAGCGTAAAGAGAGAATAAGAGTAGACAAGGCGTGCATTAATTATTATTATATATATTTTCCACACACATAAATACACAAAGTGTGTGTACTTGAATTGGATGGAAGTAAATTAGGCGCATCCTAAGGGGGTTTTGTCACCCCTCAGGTGTTAACAGGTTTATAGTGTGTTGCGCCATAGACACCATTCATGTCCATAAATATTTAGGTATTTTAATAAATTAGTCTTAATTGCATAAATATTAATTAATATTAGTTAACTATATGTTACATTTGGTAACATACAATAAATGCAATATATGTTTTTATTTTTGGAATTTAACTTCTTGTTTTGGATCGTTTATATAGTGGCACGATGACTTTGTCTTTGCATATGTATAATTGATTCTACCCTACTTGCTCTCTCACCCCGCTCCCTTCACATTTCATTTGAGTTATTCAAGAGGATTTCTATGTGTTCAAAGTAGCTTGCATGTGTTATACTTTGCTTGAGCAACTACTAATGGCTGACTCCACTTGGACTTTGGCTAAACAATAGTTCAGAAAGTACATTCTAGGTGCTCCAACTTAGATCAACCTGTTTTACTACTATTTATAAACTATTTGTGATATGTCAAACAATTTTTATCCACACATTTCGTGAGACTTTCAAGTAGTATCCATTTTTATATGTTTATACTTGAACCAGATTATAAACAACTCCGAAACATGATTGCAATTTATAATCATTATTACACATTCAACTAGTGATCTCAACCAATCTATCCGTAACATGTTGGGTGTTAAGTTGTGGAGCCTAATTATTATTGATTCTATTCATTACCACTTCGCGGGGCTGATCTCAGATTAAAATTTCATTAATGACTATTTGGAAATTTATATTGTTGTAAAATTCTATTAAGAAATTGGAATCCTTGTAAAATTCGATTATGCCCTAATTTATCTTATAAATAAGAAACCATCATTAGACTTATATTATTATTATCAAAAGGAGAGAAAGGGGGCCAGAAAAAATAGGAATGAGATTTTCTCTTGTAAATCTTCTTTTCATATAATAAATTACTGTAACGGTAGGAGATGATGTACTCTCACATTGAGACGAATCTCTATAAATCTTGCATCTTCTTGCATGTTTAGTTTTCTTTCTTTGAATTGATTGTTCTCGGTGAAATAGAATTAGGATTTATAATTCTCAATACTGGGTTCACCAACTTGATATGGCAACAAGTCATAGTTAATGTCAATAAATAAATAAGACCAAGATAAAATCTCTACTTGACTCGAGCGTGGTGTAGTAGTAAAAAAGTTTAGATCATGACATCAACCACAATAGCGTAGGAAATTAAAATGACCACCAATTTGCCTAAAATTTATCCAAAATAGGTTCACATCCCCGTTTGTGCATCTACCAAAGGATTAGGGCGGAGCACTAGCACACTTATATTCCCCTTCAATATTGATGTACAAATTACCAAAGAAGTAAAAATAAAAAATCACTCTTGTTTCAGACACAAGTAGAAAAACCTCAGTATTCTCATAATATGTATATCAAAAGTAGTACAGAACACAAGAAATGAATCTTTACATTTTTACAGAGAAAAACTGATAGGGTACAAAAACCTAATTTCTAAGAGAGACGAAGACCAGGGAGAGGAAAATATACACCAACAAATATGTTCAACTAATTCTAATCAAGTCCAGTGAACCGACAAACGCATGTGGAAGAGGAAGTTTCACTACTCAACTTCGATCTTCTTTTTTTTCCATATAGATATTGAATAGAATGGGCTCGCTTCATTATTTCGTGGCATATCAAACTAGAAATCGATAGAAGAAAGCTCCTAAAGTGAACAACTATAGCCCCTTTTGGGCGTTTGTTAAAATGCAGGAAGTTTTAGAGTCATAGATCCAATGCCAACTATATTCCACGTATCATGCATATAGAAGAAGTTTGAAACAATTAACAAAAATATGTTTGTTAAAGTAGCACCATTTCAGTATTGCACATTAAATGTAACCGCACACTTGCTCCTGAATCGAGTTTCATCTCAAAGCTTAATCTATTAGTAGTAATCCAACTCTTTATAAATCCATCATCTACCCAATGTTTAACTAATATGGTACTTACTTTCTTTGCACGTACCCAACAATCTCCCTTATGAACGAAGTATTGTATTAGCTTAACCCCTTTCAAGTGAAAGCCTATCCATCTCTCGTCTTCAAACAAGAAAGGAATATAATGGCCCTACTTTTCCACTTAAGGTATGTATTCCCAAGGGACCAAAAATGAAGATTTTGGAAAATAATCATTAATTGAATGAATGGTGAAATTAAAGTTTATTAGTATTACTATGAGTCATTTTAGGGTAGGTAATATTTGAAAAATTCAAGGACCAAACTGCAGCTTAGAAAAAGTTTCATTTTTATTATTTTTCAAACTTGAGGTATTAATTTTTAGGAAAATAATGAGATGATACTTCATGTATAGAGATATTAATGCAATATTCGTAAGTTTGAAGACATTTGTAATTTTGCAAACTTCAGAGACTAGAGTGCAATTTTTAGAAAATATTACAATGAGATGATTTTTTTGTCCAAATAATGTTTTTGAGGTTGAAATTATGTGTTTGTACATATTTGGTTTGATTTGTGAATTTTTGGAGATTGATTAGAATTTTAGACCCTGTCTGAGATAGTTCGTGTCGAGTGAAGTTTGCAAATATTATGATATGAAATGTGATGAAGAATTATTCAAGGATTTCAATGGTATGAATTCCGTAATTTTTCATCACGTTGAGAAAGTCAAATGATATTTTTCCGTTTTTTAATGCAACCAAATTTTACAATTTTGTGGACGAAGTTTGGGCTGTTTGGCAGCATATATTCAATGTACAACCTAATTTAAAAGGCCGGGCTAGCGCAACGGCGTTGCTGGTGGATGGGCCATTAAGTGGATTTGTTGTCTTTTCATTTTTAACCCGTTAGTTAAAAAAATATTTTAATTTTTTAAATAGTAAATATAATTAAAAAAATAACAATGTAAATATTCAAATAGCTCATAGAATTTATAGGAAAAAAATTCACAACACATTAGTTATTTTCAGTCACCAAAACATCTCTATAATAGTGATCTTAGTATTTCATCTCTATAACTGGTGATCTGAAGTCTGTAGAGTACTCACGGACACGAATGTTATCATATATATTCACATTACATCGATAAATAGAGATCACATGAATGGAAGTCACATACTCGAAGTTTACAAAAAAACAAAAAAATCATTTGTTACATTAGCAACCATATAACAGAGGTCACAAGATATTGATAATGAGTCACGTGTACTTGGAATTGAGGCATTCACAGCCACCCTGCAGAAGTCACAAGATACTAATACAGTCACATGGAATTTTTCTATAGAACAACATCATCATAAGTTAGATATTTGGCCATATAGTAAGGGGAGAGAAAAGTAGCATGCCACACAATAGAGACCACGATAATACTAGAGAGAATAGTCATAATCATATCACATGTAATTGATGTTTGCGATAATTGGGGTTTATGGTGGTAAGGTCATCAAAGAATACGTCTTCAAGAATTTTCTTGGATTTGACTCTAGTTTTATTTGTTCGTGTAAAATTTTAAAAGTTATTTCTTTTCTATTCAGTCAAAGACAAACATGAATTTTAACCATACTTTTCACGATTATTATCTATTTATTAACCACGCATTTCGTGGAATCGTATATTATTCCTCTTAAAAAGTTACTAGTAATTTTGCCTGAACACTGTATGAAATGGGGATGTTTTCGCTCAGTATGCCATAAAATTAGGTAGGTAAACGAAAGATTTATGGTAAATAAGAATCTATATCAGTGACTATAGTGTAAAATTAAATATTTTGCTTGACTTTTCAGAAACAAAAATGTTAATTGAGAGAGTATAAAAAAATAAAGTCATGATGCTGCCTAATTTATCTTGAATAGAAAGGAAAACCATTGACTTAAAAAAATAATAATAATGAAAAGCTACGCTCCGTAGAGAACTGGTGAAAGAAACAAGGGACCAATTCAGAAATATTCTTAAAATGTTTACTAAAATATTTACTTTTAAAAAAATTTATTCTCAAAATACTCTTTTTTATTTCTTAATTTATTTAGCCCCTATTTGATGACCATTATTGAGAAAAAAATGACATTTTGAATAGTAATTTTTTAGATAATGAAATGATAAAAATGAGGGGAAAATTTTGGGTTTACGTGCAAAATATTTTATTATGTTAATATGTGATAGAAATTGAGTATGAAAATTAAAGAGTTTTGTTTTAAAATGAGACAAACATTGACTTAACTTATTTTATATTAAATTTCGTAACACAATAACACTTTGTAAAATTCTATTAAACAATGTATAACATTTTAGAAAATTTGTCCTATCACTATTTTCGTCATCACTACTATCATCATATAGCTTGTAATACAGTATGTTTCACATATTTTGTCACATATTTTAATTATCACTGTGACCACCACCACTATTCTCATTGACTACACCAACCTCACCACTACATCTACTGCAATTGTCGGTATCATCACCACTACTACCATTAACAACTACCCATAACCATAGCACCACCACTATAGACACCACAAACCAAGACCACCATTAAAAAAAACCAAAAAATCACCATCAACACTACCTCCAACACAAAAATACCGTCATCATAACTGTATTGATGTTGGTGTTGATGCTGGTGTCGTAACACCAATGTTGGTTGTGGTATCGATGATGAACACCAGTTTTTAACAGACTTGAGAGAGAAAAAAGAATATAGTGTGGCGATAGTGATTGGTGATTGTGAGGCAGTGGGTGGTTAACTATTTGAAATGGGGTCGTTGTTCGTAAGAAACCCTCAAACGCACGGGATCGTTGACAAGTAATACATGATGAGTACGTGTATCGTCCCACGAGGAATAAAATTCAATCAAGTGTACTAATTTTTAATCAGATTCAAAGTGAGCTAACAAAAGAGATTTATGATTGATAACTATTCTAAATTAGTCTACGAAAACTTGTAAAATTCGACATTTGTATTTATATGGAATGAGTGTATTGGATTACGAATCCATCTACGATTATCCATTTAAATTCTCAATTACACAGCTAGTAGAATTCAATTCATTTCAGGTATAGTAATTAATTCTCTTTTCCAAGAAAAAATAAATTTATTCTAGTCACGGTCTGAATCTACTCCTAATCTGAATTCAAATGAATAGAACGCATTAAATTTCACAATTATCTCAAATATTGTACATGTGATAAACATTATTTTTAATATCTATTGCGCGTATGTTAATCAAGCAGCGTTCTAGATCTATTGTGAGTATTCCAACACTACAACAAGCAACTATATATTTAATTGGTAATCAAGCGATCAACTAATAAAATTACGCATGCAAAATTAATAAAAAGAAAAAACAAGAATTTAACTAACTACTTATTTTAAATTAAAAATAAATAATAAAATATTTCATCTTCATCACATGTTATGTAAATTATACAAAAAGATTTGAAAAAACATCACCCGAAATGAAAACAATGATTGGAAAGTGAAAAATCAATTTCGTCTTCATTAATCTTCAACTCGGACTTTGAATCTTCAATCTCTTGTATTAGTTGCCTTTGAATCTTGTGCTATCCTCCTTCTTTTGGTGAAAAATAGGATTTTGATATGTTCTCTCGGTCTGACAGTCCCCTCGTAGGTTAAATAGTATGTTGAATTTGATTTTCATAAGAATTTGGATTAAATTAAGAAGTTAGGCCGATCAAGCTCAGAAATGGCCCTCGCACGCACACAGACATAGCCACCGCGTGCGAATTGTTGAACTAAATGGCTCTCGGGTTGGGAAAAAAAGGTTCCCCGCGCATGCAGGTTCGCTTAAATTCGTTCTTGAACAGCTTTCAGTATTTTGGCAATAAATGTCTCTACAGATATCAGATTCAAAATATATTTGAAAGAAAATTTAAAGAACTACAATTATTCTTGAAATACAGTTTTTCAAATTCGAATTTTTGTTATCCATAAAATGGGTCTCAAATTGAAGCTAAAAATCTAAAACATAACTTTTTCGGCTAAAAATTGATTTGTGAAATACTTCTACTATATTTCACTCATTTGACCTCCAATTGTATACAATTAATCATATATGATCTTCAATCATCTTTTTGTGGTCCGAATAAACTATTGAATGTTTACATTTTGATTCCTAAACTTTGAATTTCCTTTATTTTCGTACGTTTTTCGTTCCTTTCTTCTAAATCTACAAATTTGGATTGAGTTCAATCTAACAAAAAAATTAACACTAAATTAAACTATAACTCATCCAATTCACTAAGAAACACTCTAATTTAATGATCTAGATAAGTCTACAAAATACACTTATCAAACACCCCCAAATTAGAACATTTATTTTTCCTTAAACAAAATTATAATTTAACTTAACCAAAAATTTTAAATACGCATATAGTTAGATAATTTGCCTTTTGTCTCAAGATTAGAATATATGTATTAAAATTATAAATTGCTACAAAATTATAATGTTAAAATTAATTTTTACTTATCCAATACAAAATCGACGCGCGCGCGCGCGCATGTGTGTGTGTGTGTGTGTGTGTGTGTGTGTGTGTGTGTCAAGCATCATAAATTCATAAAGTGATTCAAATTTCAACCCTCAATAGTCAAATTTGTCTTTTCTTCTCTCGTGAGTTTCACACCTCAAATGTATACCCTTGCAGACTTAATCACTCGAGTCATAAAAATTACGAACATAAATTTCACAATAAGACAATATTTTCTCCTTTTCATGCAATGATTAGTACAATACCCCTCATTAAACACTTATTCTCAAAAATCAACCTCTAACTTCAAATTTTCACCTAATTTTCTTCTTATTAACCTTAGACAATCCACACAAAATTTAGCACAAATGAAATTCACATCTATCTCAATATCTTCCTACAACAGCTCAATCATCCACAAATTATTGTAAAATTGGTTTAAGGATGTATAATTTAGTGGTTATTTGAATTTAGCATCTTGTTCCACCCATTTTTTTTACATATTCAAATTTTGATTCAAACTATTTTTTCATGATACAAAACATAAATTTTGTGATAAAAAATATCAAATTTTACTTGAATAAGCATAAATCAACCTTAACATGTAACTTTTTCACAATTTATAAGCTAATACATGATTCCAAATATATGCATCATGGTAGGCAAAATTATAGATTTCAAATATATGCATCATGGTATGCAAAATTATCTAACACACACAATCACATAAAAATAAAAATAAAGCTTTTTTTTTTTTTTTGATACTCGAATAAGCACGCAAACTAATAAAATCTCAATATTTTTTCATTCCCAAACTTATAACAGACATTGTTTTCAATATCTAAAAATATAACAGGCAATATATAAAAATTAAGGGCAAAGAAGGGAATTAAGTACTCTCATGATATATATTTGAAGGTAATAGACGGAGTGGCATGAAAGCTCCTGCTCACTCACTATGTCTTTTCCTTGATCAGTGTGTATAGGTGACATGTTTCTTAAAAATAGTAAAAATCAATCATAATATGAAATAATTTGTAGTAAGTTTATACACACCTTAAAGGGAAATATGAGGATGAAGCTACCCTATAATACTCAAAAAAAAAAATTACCAGTCATATATTATAGAAAACAAAATAAATAAATAAAATAAAATAAAATTGGGTTGCCTCCCAATACGTTCTTATTTATAGTTATTAGCTTGACTTTATAATTGTGGCTAGTTATGGTGGCTTGAAAAGAGAGTTTTCAATCTTGAATCTGCTATAGTGACAGTTATTTCTTAAGTCATCTTTAAATCTCTAGATTATAAAATTTCCGTTGTTGGGCGCCCGCCCAACAATTTCACATTCTTCCTTCATATTCTTGTTACTTCTCCAATGATCTATCATTTTGCACTCCTCAATATTAGGTGGTTGCTTGAGTGGTGCATTCATGGTGAAGTTTTGTTGTTTTTCTTCCACCTTTATGATTAATTCACCTTTTTCAAAATTCATTAATGTTCGTGCAGTTGCTAGGAATGACCTCCCCAAAATTAACGACATGTGTTGAGTATCTATATCAATGATGATGAAATCTGCAGAAAAGAAGTTATATCCAACTTTAATTAGCACATCCTCTACCAGAGTCATAAGGATGCTTGAGTGTCCTGTCAGCCAGTTGTAAGATTATTGATGTTGCTTTTGGATCATCCAATCCTAATTTCTTGTAGACAGTGTCATCAAATTAATACTTGCTCCAAAATCAATTAAATCATTTAAATTATTTGAATTTCTTATAGATTAAGGTACGGTGAAACTCCCTGGATATTTTAGTTTAAGAGAGAGCATATGATTTATGATTACACTGCACTCTTCTGTCAAAGCCACTATTTCATCTACTTTCTCTTCTTAGTCAACATCCCTTTTAGAAACTATGTAATTTGGAATATGTTGAATGGCGTCAATGAAGGGAATGATGATGTGAAGTTGTCTGAGTGCATGCAAGAACTTCATAAATTGCTTCACCATCTTATTGTTCTGCAACATTCGAAAGAATAGGACTGGATGTATGTGTTTATTGATAGGAACAATTGTGTTAACCAGTGGACTGTCCGATTGTCTTTCTTGTGTAACTTTTGTTGATTCTTTAGACTGAATACTTGTTCCTCACCCATGGTAGGTACCTAATTCTTCTCGATTCCTTTCTTTTTTACAGTGATTTCTAACAGTTGAACTCTACTTCTCGTTGTGATGGTCTGAACTAGTTTTTCTTTAAGCTGTTTTCGAAGCCTTTGAGGAAATGGAATAGAAAGCACATAAGCTCGAACATGGGTAGTAAGCTTGTATGATGGTCTCAATAATTGCATGATTCACTACTTCAACTGCTAATACCTGTTCTCTTGGGTTTTTTCCTGTGTCGCTTGGTAGGGTACTCTGAGTTCTCCCCGCTAATACAATTACCATCTGACCCAACTAGGTCTCAAAATTTTTAATTACAATATGTTGGTTTTGGAAATTAGTTTCACTTTTAGTAATGAACTGAGTTAATAATTCATCAATCAATGGCTTTCTATTTTGGTTTTGCTGCTGCTGCTGTTGGAATCCCAGCGGTCTTGCTTGAAAATTTCCTCATTATTCTTGACTTTGATTGTTAGTCAACGAGAAATTTGGATGATTCATCCACCCCGGATTATATGTGTTAAAGTGGAGGTTGTTTTGTTACCTCTAAAACTTGTGTGCATAACTAACCTCCTCAAGCTGGATTAAATGAGTGGAGGCTAAAGGACATCTTTCTGTAGTCTAATATGTCCCGTAACCTTCGCAAATCGATTTCGATTGGTGTACCTTGTTCACATTCTGAGCAAGGCTATCTAACTTCCTTGTCAATGCTTTCAATTGGGCTGATAATGATGTAGTTATGTCAATATTGTGTATTCCTACTGTTTTCCTCGACACTTCCCTATCTCTTGGCCACATGGATTGATTCTCTGCAATTCTCTCAAATAGGTCCAAGGCGTTGTCCAATGGAATATCCAATATTAACCCTTATCCTGAAGCATTGGCTATGTTGCGGAATTCAAGTATCGGGTCTGAAATGCAGATCTTAAGAGTCTTTAGGAATGTTTAGATTAGGGAACTTCCTAAAGTAATTTTTGAATCTTTCTCAAACTTCTAGAAAGCTCTCGAGGTCTCTTTGCTTGAAAGTATGGGCTCCATTTTTGAGTTGATAGACTCGAGAAGGTGGAAAGAATTTCAAAGTGAATATCTGCATCATGTCATTCCATGAAACTATGCTCCCAAGGATTAGTGAATTTAGCCATTCTCGTGTGCCGTGCTTTAAGGTGTGAGGGAATAAGCACAGTCAAAAAGTGTCAACGGACATGCCTTCGTAACTAATCATATCGCACAATATCAAGAATGCTTGAATATGTTCTTGAGGATTTTTCAGTTGATCTTCTAGAGAACCTGATGTCGTGATGATTCTAAAATAAGTTGATGATGTCAGGTCTGATGTGCGAGTTAGCTTGTCCAAATGGTGGATATATGACTGGTGGTTGCACGGGAGCATGAATGGTATTTACATAATTTCTCACTAAAACTTTTCCATCATTTGCTACTGTCTTCTGCTGATCTAGCTAAGGTAGTAGTAATGAATTCTAAACTTGATTTGGATTTTGATATTCTATCATTTCCCTTGCTTTCCTCAGTTCTCTTCTTCGTTGTCTGGAGGTTCTTTCGATTTCGGGATCTATTAGAATCTTCCATAAACTATGCTTTCCTGAAAAGAGTAAAACAAGACATTTAGTTCCTTCAATAAATAGCCTAAAACAAGTAAAATCTAATAATAACTAATAAACTCAAATTAAATAAATTATTCCCCGATAGAGGCGCTAAAAACTTGTTCGTGCGAAACCCGGAAGCGTACTTGATCGTTGACAAGTAATACGTGATGAGTACATGTATCATCCCACGATGAATAAAATTCAATCAAGCGTACTAATTTCTAATCGGATTCAAAATGAGCCAACAAAAGAGATTTATGGTTGATAACTATTCTACATAAGTCTACAAAAACTTGTAAAATTTGAGTTTTGTATTTATATGGAATGAGTGTATAGTATTATGAATCCACCTATTACTATCTATTTTAATTCTCAATTGCGTAACTAGTATTATTCAATTCCTTTCATGTATTGTAATTGATTCTTTTTTCCAAGATAAATTATATATATTCTAGTCACGACCCGAATCTATTACTAGTCTGAATTCGAATGAATAGAACGCATTTAATTTCACAATTATCTCAAAGATTGCACACGTGATAAATATTATTCCTAATATCTATTGCACGTATGTTAATCAAGAAGTGTTCTAGACCTATTGTGAGTCTCTCAACACTACAATAAGCAGCTATATATTTAATTGGTAATCAAGCAATTGAATAATAAAGTTACACATCAAGATTAAGTAAGAAAAATAAGAATTTAACTAATTACTTGTTTTAAATTAAAAATAAATAATAAAATACTTCGTCTTCATCCATTACATGAAAATAATTAGACTAGCATGTTGTTATGTAAATTACACAAAAAGATTTGGAAAAAATCACCCTGAATGAAAAACAATTATTAGAAAGTGAAAAAAAAAAATTATTCGTTAATCTTCAACCCGGACTTTGAATCTTCAATCTCTTATGTTAATTGCCTTTGAATCTTGTGCTATCCTCATTCTTGTGATGAAAAATAGGATATGTTCTCTTGTTCTAACCATCCCCTTGTAGGTTAAATAGTAAATTGAATTTGATTTCCATAAGAATTTGGATCAAATTAAGAAGATGGGTCATTCAAGCCTATAAATGGCTCCCACGCGCACTCAGACATAACCACCGCGTGCGCACCATTGAACCAAATGACTCTCGGGTTGGGGGAAAAAAGGGACGCGCGCAGGTTCGCTTCAATTCGTCCTTGAACAACTTTTAGTATTTAGAACATAAAGTTTTCTATAGATATCTGATTGAGGTGATTCAAATTTTATTGAAAATATAATTTAAAGGGCCACCATTCTTCTAGAAATACAATTTTTCCAATTTTAATGTTTGCTATCCAAAAATTAGGTCTCAAATTTAGGCTAAAAATTCAGAGCATAACTTTTTCGACTGGAAATTGATTTGTGAAAATACTTCCACTATATTTTACTTATTTGACCTCTAATTGCATCTAATTGATCATATGATCTTCAATCATCTTTTTATGGTTCGAATCAACTATTATATGTTTACACTTTGATCCCCAAACTTTGAATTTCCTTCGTTTTCGCACGTTTTTCGTTCCTTATTTCGTTCATTTATTCCAAATCCACTAATTTACATTGAGTTCAACTAAAAAACATAATTAACACAAAATTAAGGTATAATTCATCCTAATCACTAATAAATACTCTAATTTAATGACCTATATACGTGTACAAAATACATTTATCAGTCGCCGCCAATGATTTGTTTGTGGGATGTTAGGAAGAGGGTGAAGTATGTGAATGATTAAATATAGTTAGTATTTAGTACTAAAGTAGTAAAAGTAAAATTGAAATTTTTAAAGGAAAGAATGTGGTATGTGTAATATACACAAGAAACAATAATGAAAAAGATTATCTCAAACCCTACTTTTTTAACTTTCAATTTCAAGAATCAAGTACCACTAATTATTTTATCAAAAATCAAGTACATCTACCTACACCCCTACCACACTCCATTCGCCTCCCCTCAGAAACAACATACACCTACCCCATTTCACCCTACCCCATCCCCACGCAATCCAACATAGGATCATGCTACATGTACATAACATGATCCATAGCTCTTTACTTAATGGTCATGTGGCCACCCCTTATTGGAGGGGTGCTGGCAATAGGGGGTGGGCTAGCGACCCCCCAATAGGAGGGGTTATTACGTATCCCTTTATAGATTATGCTATTATATATAGCATAATCCTCCAACCTAACCCAAGCTCTTCAAAATGAAAATGAAAATTTTCTACGTGTTTGTCAAAACCCTTGGTTGGAGCTTCTCCGTAGCTCTCCAAAGCTTCTTCGTGATTTTTCTCCACCCATTACACACCATCGCCTTCAACAACAACCTTAACTGCTACAGCCTCCTCAACGCCTTCTAAAAAATTTCTAGAACATTGATAGAAAAAAAATCAAATATTTGCCTTCGCCATAACCATGAGCCGATGCTTCTGCTTTTAATTGTGTCAACAACCCAACCAATGGCAACCTCCTCAACACATCCTAAAAATTTACTACAACATTGATCCAAAAAAAAAAATATGGGCCATCGCCAGAACCATGAGCCAGTGTTGTTGCTTCAGTTGTGCTAGTGACTTTTTGGTTAGTTCTTTGGATGGGTCTCCCCCTCTTCTCTATTGCATCGTCATCGTTAATCAACTGAACATGACTACAATTGATAATTGTAGTGGAGATCTGGTAACTGTGAGATGGGATGTTGTGCAGTGGCTGTAGATTTGTGGTGGAGATAGGAATGTGACCAATTCGATTGTAGTTGTAGATTTGAGGTTATGGTGGTCGATTTGATATAGAGGTGGTAATGGTTGTTGATTTGAGGTAAAGGTAGTGTTTATGGACTTGACGTGGTGACAACGATGAATGGAGTCGACAGTGGTGGAGTG
>CAIGRN010131090.1:0-12964 GCA_903798345.1 Fraxinus anomala
CACTAGATGACTCGTCTATAATTTACAGATTAACAACTGAACAGTTCTGATCTTGTTCTATTTTGGGTGAAAAGAATTTGGTTGTATATTTTGTAAATTGCTTTGGGAATTTTTGAATGGAAGGGCTGAAGATATTGTGCATGTATATATAGAGGGCTCAAGGTTGTAAGAATTAGGCTAGGAATAGGAGTTATATGTATATACGTATGGTAACATGAATCAAGATCGGACAAATTTAGATTGGGTTTCCCTTTAGTAAAGTGACTAGGATACAGTTTAGTTTTCTTAATACTAATATTGGAACCTCATAAATCCCTGTTTGGCCCTCATTTTAAAAAATTAATTTTTTTTTCCAAACTCAATTTTGCACGATGCACGTGAACCCATCAAAATTTCCTACTTTTTAATCATACAATCTAAAAATAATCACTCTTCACAATTCTATTCTAAAAAATTCTCTTCCAAACTTGGGCAAAAAGAACTCTACATAAATTACTCAATAAAATAATAAAATCTTTGAATTCCAATTCAAGTACGTGTCCACGTTGATAATCTTGATTGATGTACAAGATTATAATATCTATTTTCTAAATATAGGGCTCGATGTGTATATAAATTAACACACAAAAGAATTACCACATCAAAATTCATAATGCATGTTAAGAGTCTTTTACTCACATCCTCTGCTTTCTCAATTTATACTTTGTCAAAGTGTGTATATGAAGTTGTTGCCTTCCGCCGCCTCATCTTTTTCATATTTTCATTTTGTAGCAAGTAGCAAGTAGTAAGTTAAAGTTGTTAGTCTCTTCTGGATAAATAGCTGATAATATTGATCACGATCATCAGTAAACATATTCATTACGTAAGTATTATGCTCTAAATCAAATCAATTTATGTTGTAAACACTTTAATAAGATTAATGCATTTTATTTATGACAATATCTATCATTCAATCATATTACTATTCTAATAAATTATATTAATAAAATTCATAAATTCAAGTCCTAGTAATTTGTTAATTGCAAGGGGTTGTGATACTGAAAATTATATTACATATGATTGCATCTTAAATTATTCGTGGTTATAAGTAATAACGAGATATGAATATCGTTATTTCGATTAGACCAGCATATATGGCATTTCTCATTTGTGAAATGAGTAACTAATCTCACAAACTAGTGAAATTTAAATGAATACGTGTATGTTTTCTTATAAGAACAAAATATTGGAATCCCACTGGAGAGATTCCACAAGGATAATTATCTGAGTGTCAGTGGTTAATTTCTAAAGTTCGGTAGTGGAATTGATCTTTCGACTTGAGGTTATCATAATGTCTTATATGAGCAAAGTCATACTTTGGTGATGTTGGACGTTTCTCTCTTAAGAGTCGCTAATATAACACCGTTCGTAAATGTCAAGAATCATATAAAGACTGTGAATGATCAATAAATAATTCATCACTTTTAGATATAAGAGATTATGATTTGCATTTCATTCAGTGAAGTTAATAACGAAATCATTGGCTAAAGTGTGCTCGTAAGTCGAAAAAAATTTGACTTATATTGAATTGACTTAAGAGTATGATGAAAGATATGATTACTAATCGAGATTGATACACTTCTATATCTCGTAATTAATTGGATCATATTGATGAACGGATTATAATTTTACGATAAACGAACAAGTTTTATTTTATTAGACCACTTGACATTTTTAGTCACACGTGTTGCGACGTATTGTTAGATGTCAATTAAATATTTTAGGTGAATTAGTGATAAATTAAAAGAGTATTTTAATTTATTTTATTTTGACTGGATCAAAATAATAATTCACATCATTAGATATCGCAACAAACATGCCAAGTTTTCGGGATTAGCACAACAATCTGAAAATTGTTCTCAAGCATGAGAAAAATGGTTATGTGCTTGAGTAGCTCTTTCCATAGACCCATGCTGATGACTCGAATAAGAAAGATGTGTCTGTTATAATAAACACAGTGATGACGGTAGTATTAAAACATATGTGATGCTTGCAGCTATATCACCTGAGTCATAAAAGTAACACGAGGGCATAAATACTAGCACATGATTTTTCATCTCAAACAATTGTATGATGAATAATCACGTGTAGAAGGATATGAGACTTCCAAGCAACTATATCGGTGCAAAATGATAGAATGATCTTCAGTCAATACTCATATGCTGGAGATGATTGACTATATTGATAAGTTTCTCAATTGGATTCAGTAATGAACCACAAACTAAAGTGTTAAGTTGGTTCTGCAATTTCTGTCAAAGAGATATTCACAGTTTATTATGTGTTTAACACGAATAAGCTCGGATGCACACTTACTAAGTTGCTGAACATATTTAAGACTGCTGAGCCCAATATCAAAGTTAGTATTGGGCAAGTTTTGGCCATTGATTCTTCTAACGACACTAAGAGAAAGTTTTAAGAAGGCTTTAGGAAAGCATCCAATATGACTAAGACGGTCAAAGCACAGAAGGAAAATACTAAATCTAATGACCATTATTATGATTTTGGACTGAAAAGGTAATTAGNAAGGAAAATACTAAATCTAATGACCATTATTATGATTTTGGACTGAAAAGGTAATTAGAAAAGGAACTGTAAGGCTTACCTCCCGAGCTTGAATTGAAAGAAGTCTTCTAAAACTTCCACTTCAGGCATCATTATTATTGAGGTTAATATGTCTACTTCATTGAATTCTTGAGTATTAGATACCGAATATAGATCTCATATTTATATAAATATGTAAAAACTAAATAGAAGTAAATCACCATAGAAGGAAGAAGTTGACATGTACGTTGGAAATGAGTGATGGTTGCTGCACAGCCTGTAGAAACATACGTCTTTGCCATTGCCTTTAGGTTTAGTATTAGAATTAGAAAAATGTTATTTTGTTCCCATCATTATCAAAAACATTAATTCAATTTCATACTTTGACATGAATTGTTTTTCAATTAATAATAAGGTTAATTGTTGTTCATTTAAATAAGATTATAATGGGTATAGTAAATTACAAAATGACATTTATATTCTAAATATCGAATTTTCTATAACGAGTATAGTAATAGTGAGAATCTAAATATAACTTATATCTAGCATTGCAGACTTGGTCACATAAATGAAAAATACATTTTCAAATTATATAGAGATGTATATTTAGGGTCAATTGATTTTGAATCATTTGACAAATGCTCATCATGCCTATTAGACAGATGACCAAATTCTATTTTTCTTGAAAAGGAGAAACAGCTGCACAATTACTGGGCCTAATGTATCATGATGTATGTAGACTCATGTCAATTACCGCTAGATGATGTTTAATATGATTTCATTACATTTACTAACGACTATTCCAAAAATTGTCATGTATATTTGATGAGATTCAATCATGAAGCTATTGAATAGTTCAACGGATTCAAGCTAGAAGTAGAGAAATAATTAGATAAATGTAATTTTACATTAAAATTTTATCAATGTGGAGAATATCTTAAATGTGAAATTTTAGATTATCTAAAGGAGAATGAGATTATCTCGCAGTGGACTTCGTCTCATACATCGCAACTGAATATTGTATCCGAAAGGAGAAATTGTATACTATTAAGTAGGGTACAATCAATGATGAACCATGCAAACCTCCCAAAATCATTTTTGGGTCATTAACCGATTGTCGTGTGCTACATACTAAATCGTTCCCCATCTAAATCGATCGATATAACTCCATACAAGTTATGGAAATGCAGAAATTTCAACTTGTCTCATGTAAAAGTTTGGGGATGTGACACTTATGTGAAGTGCACTAAATCGGATAAGCTAGAGTCAAAATCCGATAAATACGTATTTGTGGGATATCTAAAAGAGACATTTCGGTATCAATTATATAATCATATTAAGCAGAAAGTCCTCTTCTCATGACATACCGTCCTCCTAGAGAAACAGTTCATTCTATAAGAGGATAATGAGAGCAAAATAGAACTTGAAGGAGTTCAAGAGTTCATAGATATAATTGACCAAGTAGATAAACTTGAGTCTTATCTTACACCTACTAAGAGATAAATTCTTGATCAAGAAGTAAAGACTCTCCAGGACACGTCAACTCCGCATAAATCTAGTAGGATCATTCGACCTCTTAGAATATACGAATTCACGATTACCAATCAGGTATTACTAATTGAAGATGATGAACTTACTAATATCATGCAAATGTAAAGTTAAGAGTTGGCTCAAAGAAATGGCATGAGACCATGAAATTTGAAATGAACTCAGTGTATATAAACAAGGTTTAGACTTTGATTGACCCACCTAATGAGATAAAATCCATAGGTTATAAATGAGTTTCCAAAGAAAGGGTTGATATGGATGGAAATATCTATACATACAAGCAATGTTAGTAGCAAAATATTATAAACAAAGACAAAGAGTTGACTTTGATAAAACATTTTAGTCTATAGTCATGTTAAGTTCCATTTGGATTTTGCTTGCAATAGATGCATACTATGACTATGAGTTGTGACAAATGGATGTAAAAAATGCATTCCTTGACAGGAACTTGCAAGATGAAGTGTACATGATATAACTCGAAGGTTTTGAATCCAAATATTCTTGTACGGTATGCAATGTTGATTGATTTATATACAGATCGAAGCAGGTCTCAAGAAGCTAGAATTTTCGCTTTGATGAGAAAATTAAAAGGTTTGATTTTATCAAAAAAAAAAAAGATGAATCATGTGTTTACAAGAAGACAGTGGAGCATTGTCGTATTCCTGATGTTATATGTAGACAACAAATTAATAATAGGAAATGATATCCCTATGTTTTAATTATGGTTGTCAAAGAATTTCTCTATGAAAAGATATGGGAGAGGCAACTTGGCCTATAAAGATAAATATGGAAGATTGTTTGACATGTCCCAATCTACATAGATATATGGAGAAAATGATCCGAGAGTTCAATGATACACTAATGCTAACATTTAGTGAGACTAGAAGATAACAAGTCTCAATCTCAATATATGTTTGCTCTTAAAAATTGAGCGGTTAGTTGGAAAGGCTCCAAATATGAAACAAATATTGATTCAATAGTAGAAGCCTAATACATCACTGTTTCAGAAGCAACAAAGAGTTAGGGCCTGGATCAAAAAAATCATTAATAAACTTGGAGTAGTTTCTAATATTGCTGATTACATACCTTTGTATAGTGATAACAATGGAGTCATCGCGTATGTGAAGGAACTAAGGTCTCGTCAATGATCCAAACAAGTATTAAGGTGGCAACATCTCATTAGGGAGATAATACAAAGAAATGATATAAAGAAATAATGAATTTCCACAAGTGATTATATTACAAATCCATTGATAAAGAGTTGTCGCAGCATAAACATAATCGTGAAGTTGAATATTTTGGTATTAGATACATAAATATTGGATCTAGTACAGGTAAGAGTTTGTAAGTATTATGTCCTAATTCCAATCGACTTATGTTGTAAACACGTTTAATATGATTTATGCATTTTATTTATAGCAAGATCTATTATTTAATTGAATTATTATTCTGATAAATTATATTAATAGAGTTCATAAATTCAAATCTTAGTAATTTGTTAATCATAAGGGGTTATGATAGTGAAAAATAAATTACATATGACTGAATCTTAAATTTTCTGTAGTTATAAGTAATAATGAGATACGAATATCGTCATTAAGATTATACCAGAACATGTGACATTTCTCACTTGTGAAGTGGATAGATGATTTCACAACCTAAAATGTAGTGACATTTAAATAAATACGTTGATATTTTGTTATAAAAATAAAACATTAGAGACTCATTGGAGACATTTCACAAGAATAACTATTTGAGTGTTAGTGATTAATCTTTAGCGTTCGTTATTGAAATTGATCCTTCGAATTGAGTTCATCATAGTACCTTCTATGAGGACGATCTTACTTTGGTGATATTAGATGTTGCACTTCCAAGAGTCGTTAATACGACATTGTTCGGATATGTCAAGAATCATATTAAGTTTGTAAATGATCAATATATGATTTATCACTCTTAAATAGTAGGAGATTATGATCTACATTTCATTTAGTTAAGTTAATAACAACATCCTTGGCCAAGATGTGCTAATAAGTTGAAAATAAGTTTTCAACTTATATTGACTTGAGAATATGATGAAAAATATGATTAATAATCGAGATTGACATACTTTTATATCTCGTAATTAATCAGATCATATTGACGAATGAGTTATAATTTTACGACAAACGAATAAGTTTGGTTTTGTCCCACGTGATATTTTTGCGTCATATGTGTTGTCCGACACATTATTAGATGTCAATTCGAGACGATAAATGTAATTAATCTAAAAAGGGTATTTTAATTTTTCTTATTTTGATTAAATCAAAATAATAATTCACGTTATTAGACATTATGATCGGGGACTGATGGGTCACACTCAAAAAAGAGAATAAATTATGATTAATAAATAATATGCAACTCAAAAAAATGTATGATTTGTGACTATATCTGTAATTGTGAACTAAAAGTTTTGTCTTCTTGACCGCAAAATAAGTTATGACCAATTAATTTGTTAATTTGTGATCGTGAAATAAGTTGTGATCAATTAATTTGTTAATTTGTGATCGTAAAATAAGTTATGATCAATTAATTTAATAGTTTCATAGTCATAATATGTGACCAAGTAATTTGATAATTTGTAATCGAGAAATAATTTGCAACCAATTAATTTCATAATTTGTTATCGTAAAATAAGTTATGACTTATGAAATTTGTGATTTATGATCGAGAAATAATGCGGACCTATTAATTTGATAATTTGTGATAGATAAATAAGTTGTGACCTATAAATTTATGAGTTGTGATTGAGAAACATTGTGTGGCCAATTAATCCGATAATTTGTGACCGATAATAAGTTGTGATATATAAAACTTGTGATTATAAATTGTACGTAATTGTGACCATAAATTGTATGATATTGCGACCTTATTATATTTAATTACATATTTAATTAATAAATTGTAAAAGTTTCTAAGAACTCTAACATATTCTTTATATGTAACACTTAATTTTACTGCTTCCAAATTTTTTTATTGTTTTTTCCTATATTTATTTTCGCTAACTTTCCTCCAAGTTATTATGTTATTTTTTTACATTGAAAATTGAAATATTTTGAATACATTTGATTATAGATAGTGTGTTTGACTCTTCAAATTTGAAGACGGACTCACTCTCTAAATTTAAATGTTAATTTAAAAAAGTCAGTTGCAATATACTTTTAAGAGTTGGCTCTTTAAAATATAAGTCATTTTATATTTAATGAGTCTTGATGACCCTCTAATATCATTTTATATGTGTACTTTTTCCTTAATTTTATTAAACATCCAGATCGGTTCAAACTTGACAAATCGGACATTTTATGTTAAGGGCTAGCGGTTCCATCAGGTCCCCAATGATCTTTTCTCGATCAAGGTCAAGCCCGAACCAATAATCATCACGGGCAGATTCCGTATTCAATTTGTCTTCCTTGTTACACCGAGTACCAATTCAAATAGAACAACAACATTATTCTAGGTCCATATGTAGACCTTGGTAGTTATAATCTTGATATAACAAATCTAGTGTTCTTGATTTGGGATTTTGATTCTTGGAGTTCTTGCACACAGCAGTGCAGACTGGTCTGTGTAATACAGAAGAAGATCTAAGATACAAACGATCAGAATCAATTCTCGAAATTAATCATTGAAGAGTTAATCATTGAAGAGTTATTCCTCTTTTACTGAACAAATTATTATTCTCTTTTTATGTTAAAATATGGATATAAAGGTATTGTATATATATGTGTGACTGTGTGAACCTTACAAAGAAATATATGCATCTCTTAATTGACTTATTGAACAGTGTGAGATCCGTATTTATTAAGATTGTCCCAATCTAGGGTTTAAGAAGAAATTTAATAATAATATTTTCTTTTTAATTCCTTCAAATCAAAAGAAAGAAAGAAGCGATTGACAAGAAACAATAAACTAAGCCTCGTTTCCAGCAAAAGAAAGAGAGAACAAAATAACATGTTCCATTCTTTCTAAATTTACAAAATTTCAAAATTAAAGCAAATCTTTAAGCCCAAAATATTGTTTATTTCTTTATCTTCTTCAAATCAAAAAAGTAGCAATATACTACGGCCCGTTCCCAGTAAAGGGAAAGAACGACAAGACATTCTAAATTTACAACTGAGAGAGATGATACATTCCAATTACTAAAGAAACAAAGAACCTTCTTGAAATCAAACCCTATCCATGAGTCTATCTCCTTTACAGACTGGATTTTCCTTCATCAGAACAGCCCTAGCCGGAGTCTTGTAATCAAACTTGCATGCATGTGCTTCTGGATATCTATGCATCCCACAAAAACTTCCTCCACATTTACAACCAAACCCTGTCAATCCAACCTTCTTGTTACAAGATTTACATCTGTTTTCCACAATTGGAAGAGGACTAGTTTCATTAATCGTAAGTTCATTCATGGCATTAGTTAAAAAACAATCGGTTAACGGATTAGTTGAAACTGACGGGCTGGAGGAGGAGGGGGAAGCAGTTGTTTTCTTGAAGCATATTTTTTCTGCAGATTTAGCTATCTTTTCCTTGAGAAAATCTTGATAGCACTGTGAACACAGGCCATGATTTTGTGGGCTTCCATAAAATTCCTGGCATCTGCTACAGAATTGCAGAGTTTCTTGTTGGCAGCTTTGCGTTATATCCATTATCAGCTACGATCTCTGCCTCAGGGAACACTATCTATAACGTGAGGATTAACTACTGAACAGTTCTAATCTTCTTCTACTGTGAGTGAAAAGAATTTGGTTGTGTATAATGTATATTGCTTTGGGAGTTTTTGAATGGAAGGGCTGAAGATATTGTGTATGCATATATAGAGGGCTCTAGGTGGTTAGAATTACACATGTTGGGTTTTGATACCCAATAAATCCTGGACGATAATGTAAAATCGATAAGGGGGAAGCAGTTGTTTTCTTGAAACATATTTTTTCTGCAGATTTAGCTATCTTTTCCTTGAGAAAATTTTGATAGCACTTTGAACACAGACCATGATTTTGTGGGCTTCCACAAAATTCCTGGCATCTGCTACAGAATTGCAGAGTTTCTTGTTGGCAGCTTTGGGTTATATCCATTATCAGCTACGATCTCTGCCTCAGGGAACACTATCTGTAACGTGAGGATTAACTATTGAACAGTTCTGATCTTCTTCTACTGTGAGTGAAAAGAATTTGGTTCTGTATAATGTATATTGCTTTGGGAGTTTTTGAATGGAAGGGCTGAAGATATTGTGCATGTATATATAGAGGGCTCTAGGTGGTTAGAATTACACAAGGAATAGGAATTATATGTATACATATGGTAATATGAATCAAGAACGTTAAGATATCCGTTTAGTTAAGAGACTAGGATAAAATTCTTAAAACTAACCTGGTCAAAGACTCTGTTCAAATTTATGTTAACAAGGATTAAACTTTTCATCTTATAGAAAACTTTCCTTTGGTCGTTGTGCTTCATTTTGTATTAAGTTGATCGTTAAATTTTTAAGTTGTTCCCACATTATCACTATGTTCGTTCCCGTTAGTGAATCGATCCGAGAGTCCAACTTGATTGTTAATACCTACAGTATGTTGCTGTGGTATTCACATTGGAGGACTTGGAAAAAAATAATAATAAAGCCACTAGCTTGGAAAGTGTACGTAAATGATTTAAGTTATAAATGAATAAAAATGAGTGATAAATAGAAGGACAACACTTGTGGGTTGAACTAACCAATTATAAAACATTTAACCATCAATGGGCTAAAATTGTTCAATATAGTTATTCCCCGTATGGTAGAAATTAAAATTGAGATTTTGATTCAAGTCAAAATCAATAATTAATTTTAATCAGGCATTTCATATAGTTCATAACTTTTCAACCACATATTTTATCAACTTCTATCAAAATCTACTAAAAATCTAATTTTTAATCTCCATCAAACATGGGCTTAATAATGTTATAAATTAGAAGAAAAAATGATAAGAGAACGTAGAGAAATCAATAGACATGTGTGTATTTTATTGAGAACCAAATTTCTATATTTATAAGAAATAATTATGGTTGCAAATAACTAGGGCTCCAAAAATACAATGGACATTCACTATTTAACTTCCCATTGAATGACTCATTACACAATACATGTCTAGTTAAAATCTTGTTTGATAAAAATTCATTTGAAAAATATCGAATGAATGAAAAGACTAAAGTTATATTTAGGAATATTAAAAATAAATTTTGCTTCACTAAAATCTTGCGATGAAAACCTAGTGGTATAAAATCTAAGTGAGTCACATCAATTGGACCAAAAAATCTGCAAACCTTGATAGCAACAAGATATGTGTTTGGGTAAAATAGAAGCCAATAAACATATTAAAAGAGAAGAAAACAGAAGTCAAAATAGAGAGAAAAGAGAAGTCAATAGACACATAAAATTAAATCGCAAACATGATATGTACTTACATGTGCTTGGAACAACTATATCATAGAGAACCGTGAAACAAACCTTGACGCATCATTTTCAAATTATTTTGAAATTATTGCAATTCATAACATGGGTCAAGAATGTGTATGGTTAAAGAACATGACCATTATATCTAAACATTATGTGGATTAGTATCAATAAAAGACAATCCAACAACATTATATGAAGATAATGCAGTTTGTAATGTACAATTCAGATGAAACTACATCAAAGGAGACAAGCCAATGCACATTTCTCCAAAATTCTTCTATATGCATGAAATTCAGAAAACTGGTGATATCGAAGTTCAATAAATTCGCTCAAATAATAATGTGTGTGACTTATTCACTAATGCATTACCAACACCTATATCCAAGAAATTGGTACACAAGATAAGAATGTGTTGACTCAATGATTTTCGACAATCAACATCTAGGAATAGTTCTATTCTCTTTCGTTCGTTTAGATTTTATCCCACTAAATTTTTATAGCAAAGTTTTAATGAAGCAACATTTAGTTTTAATACTCCAAAATATAAATATATTATTTCTTTCGTTTGATATTTTTGTTATGTTGAATTTTTATAAAACAAGGTTTTAACGATGCATGTATTGTGTAACAAGTCATTCAGGGGGAGTATTGTGAATTATATATTAAATAGTGAATGATAATTGTATCCCTTGATTAGTTTGTGGTAGAGATTCATAAGATGCATTGTTGTATGACAAGTACGTGCTTAATGCAATTTCATTCCACATCTGAAACAACTTTATTCATTCTTCTTTTTGGATGAGTTGTTTTCATTTGATTTGTATTTCTTAAAATTATTGCCTTGTTGATTATTTCATCCATAATCTCTTCCATGCCCACTTCCACATTCTTGTCAATGTCCATGTCTATGTTGACGTCCATTTATTGATATTGCATTTACTTCAAGCAATGCAATACCATTCTTCAGGAAGTGATACAGAATAAGTTGGAAGTAACCTATAGTTTTTTTTATTAACAATCCATTGTTTTGTTAAGCTACGAGCAGACAATGTATGAGTTATGAGTATTTTTTTGAAACTATATTCACGATGGAGAATTTTTTTTTCAACATATCTTCATTAGTATTTTTTCTACACGTAGAGTTAATTTTGGAAATATTTTGAATAGTTCAGAATTGTACTTACTAACATTTTTAAAAATTCTGCAAACGAAGGGACATCCATTCGTAGTGGATTTTGGGGAAGATAGTCCTATAATGGTCAAATCTTTCAGTTAAATTTTCCAAAGAACTTATGGATTCGTCACGGTGAAGTATTCGATCTTCTATCATCGTGAATATGGTGATGCAGAAAAATAAGTGCTTTTGCATCATCTTGTAAGGATTCTTTATATTATTCTTTTATTATCTCTCTAGACCATTTGAGATAAGATGAATCTAGGCATCGAGAGTCTATGACATATAATTTTTGTTAGATAAGTCAAGGGCAATAAACTTAAGTTTTGTGATGTTCGTCATTTGAATAACTATTCAACCAAACAAAAGACATAATTAATTTTTGAAAAATATGATTAAATATGATATAATCGCTTATAAACTAATGTCTACTTGATATGAATTGTATGTTTTCCTTCATGGATAAATTGTAATTCATAAGTTACACATGATATATTTTTCGAGACATGTGTTACTTGATAGCAGAATAAAATGTTTTTGTTATCCTTTTTTTTTTTAATAATGTCATCTATAGCTTTTTTTAATAACAATATGTTAATATTTTTCTGAAATATTAAAATTGTAATTTCGTGCTCTTCAAAAGTAAATAATATTGTGATAATTCAGGGTTAACAACATACTACTATTTTGAAATATTAGCTCTTCGAAAGAATATATAATAGCTAGATGTTAATATTCGTAGAGTTGTACTTATTCGAGGGCGACAACGACATACATTATCAATTTAATGTTTATAAAAGAATATCTAAAAATATTTAATCAAGTTAAATATAGCAAGAATATTCAGCAATCATATATATATATGTATGTGTGTGTGTGTGTGTGTGTGTATTATAATGAGAATCAAAGCCCTATATTTATAAGGAAGGAATAGGGATACATATAGTAATAATTTTAGAGCTGCGGGGTACAAGTGCCATTCACCAATAAACTTACTATTTACAACACTCCCTCTTAAATGATACATTACAAAATATCTATCTCGTTAAAACTTTGTTTGATAAAAACTCAATGGAATAAAAAAATAATCAAACGAAGGAAAAAAAGTACAGTTATTTTGGAGTGTTAAAGATAAATGCTGCCTCATTAAAACCTTGTTAGGAAAACCCAGTGAGATAAAACATAAGCGAAGGAAAAAG
>CAIGRN010131091.1:0-17982 GCA_903798345.1 Fraxinus anomala
ATAGAATCAAATCAAAATCAAAATCAACGGTTTAGGTTTGATTCTAGCAATTACGTGAAACCTAATTGTTACATTTACAAAATATTCAAAGAGTAATGTATTGTTCCTGCTACTGAAATACTCATACCGACCCATCTGACACCCATGTTTACTTAACATGACCCCTAAACGATGATAATTTGTTTAATGCTATCAATTTTACAAACTGATAATTACTTGTTTAAACTTTTTTTTTAAACTGTATTATATTGAGTAATATTAGGATTTCATCTTAAAATGTCATTTACTCAAATCCTTACATGTAATACACAAAGATTTTATCCATTTTTCGTCTATTGGGTTCAAAATTAAAATTGTTTATTAGACATTATTGAAGTAATGTAAAGTACAGTTTTGTATAATATTACAATTGGAAGGATTTTGAAACCATTGCTATTTTATCATAAAATCTGAATAATTAATTCGATTTATATTTTTAATGTAATAATAGAAGTGTCATTTTCGTTTATAGTTTTTGTTGACCTCAAAAAATGCGCCAATAGAATCCTTTTCACCTCCCCTCCACGTAGACATTACCTGCACACTGGAACACCTCATTAGGAGGCAAAGGTCACCGGTCGAGAAAAAGGTCCGACGACCGTTTGCACCCCGACGATCAAGTCAACAGTTAGACGAGAGAAAAAGAGAATGCAAAAGAAGGAATGGGAATTTGTATACATTTAGAAATCATACCTTTTTGAGAAATGAAATCACAGATGTATAGAAAATCGTAGATGGGCCACGTGGGTAATGGGCCGAGCCTAAGATGCAAATTATTTATTTTAATAAGCCCAATCCAATGAATAGTCAATTCCACGTAATTTAAAAGTAATCCTTGAATAAAGGAAGATGTGATATATTGGAGTTGTCGTTCCTTGAATAAAGGAAGAGGTGAAATTTTAAAGTCCTCATTCCTTAAATAAATGAGGAAGTGATATCTTGGAGTCCTCGTTCCTTGAATAAAGGGAGATGTGGGATCTCGAAGTATTTACTCTTGAAAAAGGAGCATCATTGTAGCCCTAGCCAGACGTGTTTGCCCTTGCAAAAGGAGTCTTTCCTGGCTTCGCGGGATGTTTATTCCCCACCTCGTCAGATGTTTATTCCTGGTTTCGTGAGATGTTTATTCCTCGCCTCTCCTTATCGTCGAACCTAATTGTAAGACCTCGTCATTCCGAGGCCAATTTATAAGATTTTGATAGTTCGAGAGCTATTCGCGGGATGTTTATTCCTCACCTCTCACTATCGTCGAGCCCAGTTGTAAGACCTCGCCTATCAGAGGCCGCTTTTAAGACTCCGATAATTCGAGAGCTATTCGTGGGATGTCTATTTCCCGGCTCGCCAGATGATTATTTCTAGCCTCACGATATGTTTATTCCACACCTCTCACTATCGTCGAACCAAGTTGTAAGACCTTGTCTATCAGAGGCAGCTTATAAGACTCTGATAGTTCGAGAGCTATTCGCGGGATGTCTATTCCTCGCCTCGCCAGATAATTATTTCGGCCTCCCGAGATGTTTATTCATCTCCTCTCACTATCGTCGAGCCAAGTTATAAGACCTCCTCTATTCGAGGCCAGTTTATAAGATTTCGATAGTTCGAGAGCTATTCACAGAATGTTTATTCCCCGCTTCAAGAGATATTTATTCATCGCTTTTCACTATTGTCGAGTCCAATTTTAATACCTCTTCTATTCGAGGCTAGCATATAAGATATCAAAAGTCAAGATAAGCTACTAGCTCGATAGTCATTCCTCACTCTACGGGATGCCTCACCTTACGAGATGTTGCATTACAGCTGCATTTATATTCAAAGAGCTCATCATACCTCATCACCTTAGCATCAACAGTATTACAGTTGCCTGTCTTTCAGAGCTTTGTTTCTCCTTCAACTATGTTACATCTACTAATATTCAGAGAGTTTATATTATTTATTATTTTGTAAGGAGTGGGGTGGGCCCACTTTAATATCTACGAAGACGAAGCCTTCCATGGCTGGATTAAACACCATGAAGGAAGCCCTTAACATAGATGCGACACCCCCATGTAAGGATGTCAACTTATTATAGCTAATTATGTCCAGAGTATTGCCTCTGCTATACACATTCAGAGCATAGCCTCTGCTACTTACATATCCAGAGCATCGCATCTGCTACTCACATTCAAAGCATCGCCTCTGCAACTTATGTCCAGAGCATCGCCTCTACATCAGCTTATCACAACTGCTTATATATTTAGTCTCGTCTCTACATCAATTTCATCATAGTGGCTCATATTCCGAGTCCGACCAGCACCTTAATATTAGACTCAGACTTTGGGGGACTATTATGATACTAGTATCTTAGTATTATTACATTATTACTGCTTCTTAGTATCATTAATTATTAATGCTAGCATCTCATGACGATATTTTCATTACAATTAGTACGTCTGTCACGTTATCTACGTTATCAACATGTTATTTGCATCACTATAGCACTACTATTACATTAAGTTGTGCAAGCATATGATCTGTTATGATACATGATAGGTTTTCTACATATTATATCTTGGAGAATGTGATATATCATTATTCACTTTATCATCATGAGTAATTTGAGGGGCAAATGGATCCCAAATTTATTTTATATATGTGCAGTGGAGATATTATGTTGTATTACAGGTTGGTTTAGTTCATATTACAGAGAAGATGTTGCCGAAATTTTAACAAATATATGCAACATCTTCAAGGCAATTCGTAAACTCTCGCTTATTCAGGCTCGCACACACATTTTCTAAGGCAGTTCGTAAGTCCTCATATATTGAAGCAGCTCATATTCTGAGGCAATTTGTAATATTTCATCTCCTTGACAACTTATAATTTGAAGTCCAACCCGCACATGAATGTACGACTCAGACTTGGGGGAGTATTATTATACTTATAAATTACATGGCATCGACTATTCATTGGAATTGGCTTATTAAACTAAATAATTTGCATCTTGGGCTCGGCCCATTACCTACGTGGTCAATTTACGGTTTTCTNATGAATGTACGACTCAGACTTGGGGGAGTATTATTATACTTATAAATTACATGGCATCGACTATTCATTGGAATTGGCTTATTAAACTAAATAATTTGCATCTTGGGCTCGGCCCATTACCTACGTGGTCAATTTACGGTTTTCTATATATATGTGATTTCATTTCACACAAAAGTATATTTTCTAACCCTATCCAATTTCTCTAACCCTCTCTTGCACTCTCTTTTCTCTTATTCGGCTGTTGACTTGACCGTCAGAGTGCAAACGGCGCCTACGATGACTTTTGCCTCCTAATAGGTGTTCCAGTATGTAGGTAATGTCTACGTGGCGGGGAGGTGGAAGGGATTCTGTTGACTCATTTTTTTTAATCACATATCATGTGTAAATTGGAAATATTCTTTTCACTTACCAGGAGCCAATTTTGTAAAATTAAAAATTTTGTGACTAGTCAATATGATGTAATGTCGACCTCAATTTCTACATAGATGACGATCAACAGATCTTTGCTCTACTCACGTCCACGAAGCTAAACTCCTACACACTTGGATAAATCGCTAGAAACACGTGGCTTTGTCCAGAGGCAGAGGAGGTGGTCACGTTCATTTAACGGTTAAGTCATTCACTTCTATGAATGTATTTGGGTGTGGGACAAGCTGATGGCATGAGCTACAAAGATGTTTGGATATCGAAGGTTAGGACAGAACTGATATAAAGTGTGAAATGAGAGAGAACAATGTTATAGTTGAGTGTATAAAATTGTATTACCTTCAAATGGTACTAAACGTGCGCTTTTATAGTAGAAGGTGAGAAATGATAACTATTCGATGAAAAGACATATGATCTCATCTTAACAGTCGAAACTCCTTGTTATATGCATCATTCCATCAGTTCTAAGCTCAAGTACATTTATGGTTTTTGAAAAGTAGTACCCTACGACTTTAGCCCGCATGTGAGGAGTAGACTAACAAGTTGACTTAGTAAAGACGTATGGAAGATCTTATGAGGAATGTACCTTATATGCCTAGAAGCTGTTCACTTCGAATTGGAGCTACATTACATTGTATTGTCTCACTCATCCATGGTGCTCGGCCTCTGCATGATTTCGACCTTTACATGGAGGTTCCACGGATTGATCAGGTAGGCAAAGTGATGCGTAGTTCAAGCCTGAATTTACTTAATGATGCACAGCGAAAATTAAAACATATTTCAATTCCCGCCAAAGATTTGCTCTATGTTTAAATAGAAATTGTAATAGAAAATATACATTTACTTAATTCTGCAAACTTCTTTGCTTATCTTGAACATAAACAATCATGATCTACAATCCACAATTGTCCAATTGTCCAGCTTCCAATGAAAATCCACACAGAGAGTAAAATTGAAAGAAGTAAGTTTTTGTTTCTTGTGCTATCAAGAATATAATTGTACTGTATTGATTTTTCAAATCCTGGCGGTCTAATAATTAAAGTTCAAGTGGGCTGGTACGTCTCTTAAACTTAATTCGGTTCAATATTTAATTAATTCAATTAATTAATTATAGCCTATTAACAAGCAGCTCAATTAATTAATTGTACAACACTTGTTAAATAATTAATTTGTGAATCTTATTCTTCTAGTTCTTATTTTTTGTGTGGCCCATTAAATTCTCGATCACAATATCTAACGACTTGAATTATTATATTGATTTAATCAAAATCGATAAAAATTAAAAATGCTCATTTTTAATTTATCATCAATTCACATCCGTCGTTCTAGATTGACATCTAGCAATGTGTCGTGGGTAATACATGCGACGAAAAATATCACGTGATATAACAAAATCAAACTTATTTGTTTACTATGAAACTATAATACATTAGTCAATATGATCCGGTCAATTACAATATATGAATGTGTGTCAATTTCAATTATCGATCATATCTTTCATCCTACTATTAAGTCAATATAAATCGAAAATTCTTTTTGACTTATGAGTACACATTGACCAAAAATTTCATTATCAACTTAACTGAATGAAATATAGATCATAATCTCTAACTATCTAAGAGTAACAAATCCTCTTTTGATTATTCACAACCTTCATTTGACTCTTGACATACTTGAACGATACTATATTAGCGATTCTTGGTAGTGCAACATCCAACATCATCAAAATATGACTGTTTTCATATAATGCACTATGATGATTTCAAATCGAATGACCAATTCTACTATCAAAGGTTAGAGATTAACTACTGTCATTCAGATAGTTATCCATGTGGAATCTCTCCAACGGGTCTCCAATTTTTTATTTTATAACAAACATTCACATGTTCATTTAAGTGTTACTACACTTTAATTTATGAAATCAGCTACTCACTTCAAAAGTAAGAAGTGTCATACATGATGATTTAACCGTAATAACGATATGCATATCTCGTTATTACTTACGACCAAGGATAATTCAAGATTTAATCATATGTAATTTGTCTATCATAATCACAACTATTTGTAATTAACAAGTTACCAAGATCTGAATATTCAGATTCTATTATTTAATTTATTAGAATATTAATTTAATTAAATAGCTCTTGGCCACATTAAATTTATAATACATTTTTCTTTCTCTTCTTTTCAACTACACATTTTTCAATAAAATATTATTACATGTAAATCGAAATTTTTTCTTTCTTTTTCAACTTCCATTCTTAAAAAAAGAATATTATTCCAAAATTATAATACCAAATAATGGAGCCTAAACGGGGCGTAATAAATCTGTAATAAATGAAATGCATCAACTATATATATATATTAAGAATGTTTATGTCCCAAGTTGATTATATTTAGAACATAACACTTACATAGCTGTCAGCCTATCACACTATCATTCTTAAAACCTCATTAGATGAGAGTAACATGTATTTCAAGCTAATTCCCAGCACAAGTCACCCACCAAAGAAACCATTTCCTTGTCCAACAAGAAAATCAAAGAATTTCATTTTATATATGTATATATATTTCTTTGTGCATGTATCTGTAAACTTAAAAATTACAGTTTTATCGTGCGTATCATTTTTAAGATGACTACACAGCGGAGCGAAGTAATCTTAGAGATGATATACATTTAAAAAAAATAAAAATAAAATCACAAACGCGTGAAGATCTTGTGATCTCAAACTTGTAGACTCGAATTAGGATTTGTGATATTGGAGGTAATATTTTTAGCTCTTTAAATCCCTAAGGGTACATTTGTTACGTAAGACTAGATCGAACAGAAAACCATAAACATAATTAGAGAAGTTAGTAATTATCAAATAATAAAAGTGTTCCTCAAGAACCTAACACGGTGTTTGCTGGTTGTGTGGATGTGTTCCTCGAAAAAATTAATCCAACTTGTCCAAAAATATTAAACGTGTTGAGTTTATAGTTTGTTTCAATTGGTGATTGCTACTAGTTGGAACAAAACATACGGAAAATGTAGCATCATTACTCATAGTACTTATGTATTCACATCATTCCTCACATTGAAAGGTGGATACTTCCAAATTTGGGCAAGCATAATTTAAATATTGGAAGACATTTCTCAATTAGGGCAAGCACCCAATTTCACTATTTTGTTGCCAACTCTCTCTTTTCTTTTCTTTTTTCCTTAAACCATGTATATTCATCACGACTAACAAACAAACACAGTAAAGACATCGTTGGAGGCTCGGCTTAGTCTCCAGTTAAAGGTACAAAAGAGAATAATCAACCCGTTCACAGGCAGAGAAAAACTTAAAAAGTTACACTATTTGTTTTTTAATCATTCTTTTCGTGTTCATACGCCGAGTTAAGTATCTTTTAGGCTTGTCATTTTAAATTCGCCACTGAATGGGATTGAGTAAATATATTGTGGTATCTCAAATTTGGGAAACCAATGACTTCCTTATAATTGAAAGTATCATCAGTATATTCCCACACCCTCGTAAATGGTTTTTCATGTCCGATACGATATTGCTTGGATCATTATCAACTAATTGTTAGACATGACTTTTGTGCACTTGCTACGGAAATGTTGTAAGACCACCATGCATGTGTTGCTCAAGAGCATCCAATTTCGAAATCTCTTTATTCTTGTCCTGATTCTCATCAAGTTAACCAAGTTGCGTCTAATTTATGTTCTTGTTGACCTTTTCGACTTTTGGGTCGATCATCTAATAACAATTTTTTGCTAAGTCCTCCACGGGGTTCTTAATTTTGGAGTTGAGCTTTATGTGTTGCCTCCTAAAATAATTTAATAATCCGTGTTTCACTTGGTCTTCATCCCAAATTACAAAATGTCCAAACTTTTTAACAGATTTGTCTAAGATAACCTCGTCATTACCTTTTTTTTTATGCAAAATTTTCATCACCAATATTGACATTATTTTCATGTGTCGAGTGCACAAATTTACATAAGAAAAATACTTTGTAATTGAATTAAAACTTGACCGTACATAATAATAGAATTGTAATATATTTAACATATTGTAATTTTTTATTTATAAATATATTAATTATCTAATTGTAATTAATGGTTGTAACATTTACAATTGTTTTCAAAAGGGCTGTTAACAAGACCAATCTTTAATTTATTTCTCCCAAATTGTACGATCCGTTTAGATTAAACAATTTTTTATTAGGAGGGTATTTGCCTAAATTAAAATGAGAACTCTGGAATTGAAGGCTAAAACTTGAAGAATGTTTAATTTAAAATAAAGAAGAAATTGCAGTTCCCTCACCTATTGTTTGCATAACAAGTTTGTACTCGCTCCTCGACCTTTTATTACAATTGCACAATCAGTTTTTAACAACATCCAACTCTTTGATAAATTTTTATGCGACCCTCTTAATGACATTCCTCACTTATACAAGCATCGATCTAAGTTAGAAAATAATTTGGTTTCATAAAATTAGACATTTGAGAATCACTTGATAATGTATCATAGAACAAGACATTTCACGTTATTAAATACAAATTCGACCCTTTAAATTATGTTGATGGAGATTTTAGACTGAAATGTTATTAATCTAGCTCAAGGTTCTGAACTGATAAAAGTATGGCAAGACAACGAAATTAAGCTTCAAACCTTACGAGTCAAGCTTGTCTAAATAAAGGCTACATGTAATAAGGTTTTTCTTTATTTTAAATACTATTATATTATTTTTAGAAACATTAATAATTATTTTAATTTTTATAGACTATTAATATTAATATTAATATTCAAAAATATATAAAAATTGAAAAAATAAAAGAATAAAAAGGCGTGCACATTTTATCTGGGCTTGCATTATTCATGCTTCTCGATACCTAGACCCCTACTAGAAATGACCGCTTGATTTCACATCTGCGGCGTATGTGGGATGCCTTCTTTACCACTCACGTTCATTAGCAGATGGAGAGCAGGCCATGGGGGGTCAAATGACCCCCCAACTTAAAAAAATTGTTTTTTTTTAAATTCTTTTTTCTTTTGACAAGATCTAAACAAATCTGATCATCTCCTCTCTATTTTACCAAAACCCTACCTCTTCTAATTCTTCAAAATTTGTTTATAATTTCTCCACAAATTATCACATTTACTATAAAATCTCAACTTTCCAATCAAATTTTTAACTAATTAAAACTTAAATTTACAATTTTTTGCTACCAATTTGCTCTAAAATTGTTGCTAAGTGATTGTCATTACGTCACCATTAACCTCATCTATCACTGTAATTTTGGCGCCACCTCTCTCCTCAATAATCAAGGTCTGTTCATCACTCTCTCCTTCATGCACATACGCGCATTTGTAAACATTTTCCTTTTTTATGGACCATTGTTTCATGCTAATTATTTATTGGTGGGGAGAATAGGTAATTGAATAAATGATTATATATGAAATGTTTTTGCATTTATAAATCTAAATAAATTATGATTTTTTTAATTATTTTTTTCAAATTTGAGATCAGTGGTTGATTCGTAGTTTGATTGAATATATTGAGAAGATTAAATTTGACAATATTGAAAATAATGTAATTATGAAACGTTATCATAGTATGAGAATACATAGATAACTATTGTAATAAGATATCAAATACTTTTATGTTTTTCAAGACTTTTTTGCAAGTTTGATTTTGCCTCCAACTCAAAATTTCTGCGTTTGCCATTGCTCACGATTATGATTGTCTAGACCCCCTTTTTCGCCTTTTAAAACATTGAATTAGCCTATCTAAAATAAGAACATCTACAATGCATATTATGGATTGTCATCTAGGTGATATATAAATAGAAAAGATTTCAATGTGATACTAATGTCTAATGAATAGATAGTCAAGTTCAAATTTCATTTACAATAGGTTTCGTCTATTGTTCATATTCCATCTCTAAGGTATATTTTATAGGAGAGAGAAAAAAAACGAGAGAAACATTTTTTACTGACTCGTCCTATCTAGAAGGGTCTTTAAATAGAGACAATTTTTTAACAGTTTCAACTTTTTATTTTGTTACATTAGCTAGACATAACTCTAGACATCTTTTATTGAAAAAAACCTATTGTAAACATTAACGTATTATCTTTTATATGATAGTTTTGAAAAATAATGATATGATGCTAAAACATTACCTACGTGATATTAAACAATAAGTCTAATTAATTATGGTGTGGTGTGACTTTACATAAGATGGGCTATCATTATCTGAAATTTTAATGATTGAAATAATATTCTTTTAAAATATGTGGTTAAAAAATATTTTAAAATTATGTGTACTATTATTTTATTGAAAAATATGTTATTAATAAGAAATAAAGAGAAATAAATTTTAATTTTAATTGTATCACTAGTCGCTTTTTACTTTTTAGTACAATTTACATAATATTTAAGATTCTCTAATCATGGAAATCAGTAATTTGGGCTCCATCGAGACTGGGGGGAGAAAATAATTTATAAAGTGTTTTTCTCGAATTGGACCACTGAGAAAACTACAAGTGTCATCCAGCTGGCTCCGATTGTGATAAAATCATTGTTAATAAAATGGGGGCCAAAATGGCATAATTGTAAAAATGGGTCCATGTTCAAGAGCATTCCACGTGTACGCTAGTTTCCGTACAATTTGTATAGGGTGGGCCCGTAAAATTACGGAAAGCATGTGGGCCCATGAATACTATCCAATCTAGAGACATGGAAATCTTAAGATATCCGACGTGGTGAGCTGTATTGCACTGCCGGATTCTTGTGGGCCATCCATTACTGATTCCACCGCACTAATTTTTGGCCAATTACAAGTACGTCAATTCGAGGATTAACTACATTAATAATCATTAAAGTTTTAAATAATCATGTTCACGGTCAACAAAATTTAAAGTAATTATATTATTATTTAATGAACAATGTAGATATTCTCTTACAATAATAATCACTCAAATTTTTTAAGTCTTACATGACAACGCTAAGTATCAAATATCACTAGAGGACATTATTTATTACATCAAATCAACAAAATTGGGAGGTTAGAAAAAATTTAACACGTTCAAATGAAAAAAACCAATACGACTAAAGTTTTAATGATTTTTTCGAGGTTTAAACTGTATGGTAAACCCACATTTTCTTTAACGAGTTTTGCTGACTTGATGTAACAAATAATGTTGTTTGGCGACACATTGATGCTTAATTACGCTACTTAGGATAAGGTTAATGTTTATAGTAGAGTGATCGTTAACATAGCATTTAGAAATTTGAATAACTATTGTCGTAAGAAAATAATTTCAGAAACCATTGACATAATTACTCAACATTTCAGTTATCATTGACATAATTATCCAAAATCAATGACCATTGACATAGCTAACCCTCTCGTCGAGCTTAAAAATAAGTAAAAATTTTGTTTCAATAGTATTTGACTTTTTACCTGCTTATATATAATGAACTAATGTAGATTTTAAAATTATTTATTTATTTATTTATTTCAAGTTTACTTATCTATGTATACTAATGTAGATTTTAAAAGAATTAGCTTTAGCTGTGCTGTGCTGCATGAGTGTCAAGTGTATTGGTACACTTACTAAAATGGACATAAACTATAAAGATCTTATTATTTATTATTGTTGTAAAATTTATATTTATATCATTGAGTCTATTTGAGTCTTATTTTTTGCCCAAGATGGCAAGATACATTTTGGAATAATATTTTGTTGAAAAATATGTGGTTAAAAAATAAGGTAATGTTTTAAATTTGCATATAATATTATTTTATTAAAGAGTGCATGATTGAAAATAAGAAAGAAAAAATACAGTTTGAAAATAATGGGACTAAACAAGGGTTGAATTTTTTACTCACACATTTTCTATCAAAATACTATCTTAAAATACATTTTGTTAAGAAAATGGAGCTCAAACAGGCTCTAAATATTTGTCCAAGACTATATTCAATATAGCATAGTAATTTTAAAAGGAAAAAATATTCATATTTATTAAATCATTGCCAACACTATTATTAATTAAACATCACATTACAAACACACTACTTAAATTAAATTCTTAATAAACACATCACTGGCCTTTTACAAATGGTAATTAGCCAAAAAAAGAAAAAAAAAAACACCCTTTCAGTTTGCACTCATTATGAAAACAGTTTATATCTTTTCAAACTTGGCATTTAACTCTCATTTCAAATCTTTCTTGTGGAGTTGGTCCTTTTCATCCTGTTTCGTTAAATCCTTCCGAAAAATATGGGTAATTGGTGCAAAACATCCATATCGTTTGTTTCCATTGCGCAAAATCATCCCCATCGTTTCAAGTTTGATATTTGAGCACTCATGTCGACTTTTCTTTACACAAAATGTCTTTATCGTAAAATGACTAATTTACCATCTTTTTAAAATAAAAAAAGTAGAAAAGAAACAAAAATATTTAAAAAATTACATGTACAGGTCTAGAGTTTTTAAAAAGTACAAATGAATCTCACGTTAAAAAATTTAAAACATTATAACAAGAGAAAAAGATTTTACAATTAAGCTACTTACACACCTATTGTTTACGCCATTGTTGACGGATGATGTGATGATGACAATTTGGTGATTGATTTGAATAAGAGTAGGGCTACTTGTATAAGCCACAGGGGCATGTATAGTGCCAAGGGGGCACTTCACTTGTCCCCCTGCCATGGGGTATGGCCCGTACAAATAGCATAAACCTTTAAATAAATGGCCAAACTATACCACATCATCATTGTCAAACTTTCTTTCAACAAAAGTGTACCTCATCATCTGTCAAACTTTCTTTCAACAAAAGTATACATGCAGGTTCAATATTTTATCTTCCCAATTAACGCCTCTAACCTCCACCACCACTATTTCCACTACCACTATCAAAATAATTAAAAAGGGTAGTAAGAGTATAAAAAAATAAAAAGCTAAGAAAACAATTATAAATAAATAAATAAATAAAACAAAATGGTAATTCTGATTTTGTTGAAGAATAGATAAATTCCTATATATGAGGTAAAAGAAACTTGAACAAGGAAGAAAAACTTTTTTTTTCTATTATTAATTATTTTATAGTTTAAATTATTTTAATGATTGTGATGGTGGAGGGTAGGGTATGAGTGTAGAGATAGGTGGGTTAATTGTGAAGATAATTTTTTTTTTATTTTTTATAATGCTTTAAATTGTTTAACGTGAAACTTGGTTTGTACCTTCAAAAAAACTTGAAACGCTAGATGCAATTTTATATTTTTCTATTTTTAATTCTTCCGTTACTTTTTTAAATTACAAATATAACATATTCACTAAAAAAATGGTACACCACACATTCTCTCCCTAAAACACATGTACATTTTCTTTTATTAGATTTTCCCGTAACTTCATCAATTGAATCTATTTATACACACTAAAGAAGATATAAAGAGAAAAAACAAAGCAATATACACTCTCTTTCTTCGTCTTTTTTTTTTATTATTATTTAAATAAAGGAACAAACTAACAAAAAAGCCGAGAAAACCAACAAAAAATGAAGAAAAAATATGAGAAAAAAAATTACAAGCTTTAAGTGATCTTCTTTGTTTGTATGTATTAAATTGTCAATATGACTATTGAGGGGGCTTGCACACTAGGGTAAGCGATTTTTACTGTGAAAAATAGAGAATAATTGCAAAAAAAAATCGGGGAGGAAGTGAAACCACTTAACCTTTATTGAGTAAACTTTTCTAAAATTGTAAGCAGTTTCAATGCTTATAAGGTTTTTTTTTTTTAAAAAAATCAAATACTGACTCTTAGAATTAAAGCCAATGAATCTATGATACTTATTGTAAAACGAAGATGATACCAGATTAATTCAATACGAATTTATTGAAGAAAATAAGAGATTATAGCTACTATGTGAGTAAAGATCTCAAAGACACAATAACAATGTAATTTACAGAGTAAATGAAATTTTATTATAATTGGAGAAAGGATACAAAAATTTATGCTTACAATATTTCTAATTTAATCTAAATCATAATGAATAGCCAACTATATATAGAGGAACAAATATGGGACGTCCAAACTCTAATAATAGAGTTGTAGTTGAAATAGAATGCAAGAAAACTAGTCAAATAATTTCAATATTTTCAAGTCCAATACAAATTCCAACTCTTAATAGGGCTTTCAAATATAATTTTAACTAGAATTTGCTAAGTAAACTTGAATATAATTCCACAATAGCATTCCAAATAGAATTCCTCTTATCGTGCACTTTAATTAGAATTCTCAATTATTTTTAACAAAGAATTAAAGTCACACCTAAATTCTAACAAATTTCACCTTGATATGAAGTCTATAGCAATGAACAAAACTTCAAAAAAAAATTCTCCAACTAAAGACAAATTTCTTTGTAAGGAATAAACTTGAACTCTTCAATGAAAACACAAATGAACATCTACATCAAAAATTTCCAATTGGAAATATTCTCCACCTCTGCTACCTTAACTAGGGGCAAAAGTGATGTAATGACCACCAAATAAGGCTGAAACAAATTTTGTAATAGAATCATAACTGAATGCATCAAAAGAAGAATTTTGGCTAAAATCAACACGCCTAAACACATTCAAACTATCAACTAAATCATCAGAATTGTAACTTTATGGAATCTTATATCAAAAATGGGTATGTTACTAGCAACTGAATACAATGATAACGTCGATGATGGTGGCAATGCGGATTTACCCATGACTTTTAAATTCAATTGAGATGTATTCTTTAAAGAAGACCCAAAATTAGATTTCAACGGTACAGAATCCGATTCCAAATCTACCCAAGTTCTTAAAATATACTGATTGCTCAACGATTCAGTATAACACTATAAGATATATAAATGAGATTTTTCACGTCCCTTTATTAAAACATGGGCTCCTTTACTAACTTTTTGGACTCTACGTTCAACAGTACCCTTTTAAATTAATAGTACCTCAGGAGATAAGACTTCTCTTCAGATCTGAAACGTGTCTCACTGCATCAAGTATTCTAATCGTCTTATCAAATATCTTTATTCTGATCCCGCCAATATAGCTATTAGTCAGGTGTATATTACCGGTCATCACAACACCTTTTGAAATTTCTTGATATATTGAAAACAAATCTTGATTGAGTGACATGTGAAAAATGCAAACCGTATCAATAATCCAAGTCTAATCAGGTTTGTAGTTGTAGTCAGACATAAGTAAAAACTCTCTATCACTGTTAGGATTTTCTACAATACTTGTTTTTCCTGAAATTTTTTATTGTTGATTTGCCGTCAATTTTGCTTTATTCTGCAACTTATAACAATCATTTATCAATTGCCCATTTTTCTTGTAATAATTACAAAAATTTAAAATTAGATTCTGACTTACCCCTTGCACGATCACCATCAATAATGAGGCTATATCCATTAATCTCGAATGCAATAAGATGTTTCATCTTCTCCTTTGAATAATAGAGCACCATAGATTTCGTCAATGGTGAGAGTATCACGACTATATAAAATTATGTCTCTAAAAGACATGTATAAATCAGGCAATGGACTTAATGAAATGAATCCCAAATTCTCTTCATCATATTTGGTCTGTAAGGTCTCCAAATTAGCGACGATTTTCTTAAAAACAGCTAGGCGATCTCAAGAGATTTACCTTCGTCATAAGATGAGAATATAGAAATTGCTTCATATGCAATTTGTTGGTAAAACTCTTCGTCATTCATAATTGTTCCAATTTTAACCATAGTGCAGTGAATGATTTCTCCTTCAAAATGTCCTGAAAAATATTATTTGAAAGATGAAGATGTATTTGAGATAAGGCCATTCATTCCCTCTGTTGTTTCTCCTTCTATGTCCATATTGTGGGCATCTTGTTAAATCCTAACAATAGGTTATCCAAATACATTTAAGCGAGTACTGCTCGCATCTTTACTTGCCACAACTAGAATTTTTTATTGTGATCTAATAGTGAAATATCGTACTTCATAGTTGTCATCACGAAAGATCAAATTGTGCTCTTAATTTGATCAAAACCTCGATCTTCCCAAGAATTTCTAAACCTTTGGCTCTGATACCAGTTTATTGTGAAACGAAGATGATGTCGGATTAATCCAATACCAATTTGTTGGAGAAAATAAAAGATCATAGCCACGATATGAAGTAAAGATCTCAAAGATACAAGAACAATGTAATTTGCAAAGTAGATGAGATTTTATTTTAATATAGAGAAAAAATATAAAGATATGTATTTACAATATTTCTAACTTCATCTAAATCTTAATGAAAAGCCAACTATATATAAGAACAAATAGGGAACGTCCAAACATACCCTAATAGTAAAATTGTTGTTGAAGTAAAATGTAATAAAACTCGTTGAAAAGTGAAAAATGAGCCTAGGCCGAATACACCGCAGCTCTAGCGGGTGGCTAGTGCCAGGTTAATGGAGCTCTGGCTAGTTCTAGATTGTTTGATAATCAGAAGTACAGCTCTAAAGAGGTCTTAAGTAAGCTTTTTAAGCTTAGTCAAAGTGCTCTTTGTCTAGGTTTAAATGTCGAGTGAGCGAGCGTCGAAAACAATTAAGATGTTTAATTGTGCTTAATGGGTTGTACCTTGATATAGTCTACTGATTTTGCCTTGACATATCGACTTATCAAGTTCACACCAGCCAAGACTTACCTTTTTTGTGCATTTTAAATAATTTACGTATGCTCAATTTGTGGGTATGTCTCGATTACTACAATTTGAACTTTTCGTAAGAGAAATGGTGGGAAAAAAAAAAAATAGAATTAATGGTAAGTAGCTAGATGATGAGTTGGAATTTGTTTCTAGTTGACTATCACGATCAATTGCATCTTAGAATGCATGCAAATATATTTAAAATTAAACGTATGACAATATTACTAGAAATTGTATAATCAATTATTAGTCAAGAGTCAATGAGGAACCTTTGAGATTGAAACATCATCAAATCTTGATTTTGTCCATTTTCTCATTACCAAATCATCCACGTGCACACAAATTGAGTCAAAGTTTGAACATATGTATGGAGCATACTGGTTGCCTCTTGACAATGAATCAAGAATTCAGTCTCATTTCTCTGATTACCTGTCCCGATTATACGCAAGACAAAGATTTGACTAATAAATCATTTTACATGAAAACCCTCGAAAAGTCCACTTATGTATATTAGTTTCGACACCCTAGTACAATCAAGAAACTTCGTAAATGTTCTTGGTAGGGAAGAATTTAAAATCACGTGATATGGATGCCTGGTTATGCAAGAAAATTATGTTATTGTTCCTCGAGGAAAAATTAAATTGACGTTTTTTGGATTGTTATTCAGCATGTAAAATTTACTTTTGTCTGGTCTAGATTGTACCTAAAATGCTATAATAAATCTAAAATAATAGGAAAAATCAACATTGATAGATGTAATAATTATTCAAAAACAAAAAGGAGAGATATCATGTAAATGACTCCCATGTTTCGATTTCTAATACTGTCATTCATGTTCAGTCCAATATTGATATCCTGAACATGTTACTAAAGTTCGAAAGGTTAGAAATGTGGAGGGAATAAATGAGGATGTAAATCGAAGTCAGATTGGGCAGGCATGATCCCCGTGGATTTTTTTTTATTTTTTCCCCATAAAATAGACTTAGGAAATAGAAAATAAAAATAAAAATTAAGGGTCATGTAGCATGCCAACTTGACCGACATGCAAATTAAACCTCGCACTTTTATGCCTAGTCTAATAAAAAATAGAAATCATATTGGGTCCCAAGTTCGAGTTACTATCCAATTAATTAATCATATACAATTCACTTTACATCTTTATACCAATCGACACTGGGGTATTCATGATTAGGGCTCTCCAAACTTTTAACTAGGGGTAATTAGTCCAATTTGATCGGTTTTCGACACGTTTCTTAACCAATTTTAAAACGGTTTAAAATTTTCTCAAACCTAAAATCGAACGGCTTGGTCAAGCTTTAAACCGATGTTTGACTATAGATTTTTTTTTTTCATATTTACTTTATCATCACTAGTTGATGAAGGTAAAATATTTTCATGTTTTACTTACGATAAAAGAACTATACATATCAAATTGTAAATTAAAGAACAACAAAATAAAAGAAAAACGGAGTTATGAAATTAGGGTAATTTACTAATTACCCTAATAGTTAAACTTTATTTTAGAAATTAAGATTGTATTTATCAGTTTAAGTTTTGGGAAAAAATAATTTTTTTTTAAATGGTCGGATTTAATTTTAATCCAAACGTTAAATTTTGAAATCTAAATCAAACCGTTTTAGATTGGTTTGATTTATTTAAAAAACATTCCTTGATGAGTCAATGAGAGAGAGAGAGAGAGAGAGAGAGAGAGAGAGAGAGAGAGAGACAATTTTGGTTCGATTTCCCATTGAAGTCAAATTTTAATTTTGGAAGATATGATAG
>CAIGRN010131095.1:0-10018 GCA_903798345.1 Fraxinus anomala
ATGTTAGCAGAGATATTAGCAGCAGAACTTGAAATTGAATTAGAGAACGATAAATTTGAAGTGTTCACAATCCTTAATATGCAAATAATTGTATGGCTCATCACAAGATACCTAGCACAACATCAATATTTAGTTTTTGGACATAAATATTAACTTGTAAGTGATACTCTTGTTGTAGTGATCAAATATTGACAATAAAAAATGTCAATTAATAAACCTTCATTTGGACCGATTTATTGATCACATGTTAAACCAAATAATCACCACATGTTTATCACTACAAGTGTATGTGGAATTCGACCAAATATTGACATTCCTTTGGACCGATCAAATATTCGCATGAATAACACACACACAAACACTTATTAATATTCTAAATTAATTAATTTCCACAAGAGAGGTTACTTTGACAATATGTTGCTTCAATTAATTCACTTTCGAATATTATATCTCTAAAAAAAAAGTCTTTTGTACCAAAATTTGAGAAGGAAAATCACCGAATTTGCATATTTGAGTAATTTAGAAATATAATGGACCTTAGGGTTAATAATTCAGAACTTAAGGGATCAAAAATTAATTATTCAGAATTTTAGGGGTCAATAATTAATTATTGGAAACTTTTGGAGTCAAAAATTAATTATGCAAAACTTAAGGGATTCAAAAATTAATTATTTAAAATTTTAGGGGTCAACTTAAACCAATTATGAACTTTCAGGGGTTTAATTACAAAATTCAGAACTTTAATTGTCCAAATTAATTAATTTTCAAACCGTAGGTACTGAATTATTAAACCCTAAACTTTAAAGGGCCTAATTGAGTGAAGTGTAACCTTAGGGGCTGAATAACCAAAATTGTAAACTGCAGGGACTGAAACATTAAATATTTAACCCTAATTTAAAATTGTAAATAAGGGCTCGAACATATCAAATTTTCAGCCCATACCCTCGCCTCCAAATCCACCCAAACCCTAAATTTTTTTTGTTATTTATTATTATTATAGAACCCCACCTAGCAGCAGTGAGAGCTAATGTTCGACTGCAGCGCTGCAGCCTGTAAAGGCGTCGCTGCTGCTAAAAATCTACACCGGCGACGCTGCTGTAGCTGGAAAATTATAGCAGCTCGGTGCTGCTATGCCGGTAGCTTCCAGTGGCAGCACCTGTTTCATCCGTCAGCGCCACCCAAATTTTTTTTCCTTTTAAAAACTGAACTGAAACCTTAAAAAAATCAACCGAATATTTTTCAAATTTAACAAAAATAAATCGGGATTGCTAAATCAACCGAATATTTTTCAACCGAATATTTTTCAAATCTAACTGTGTATGTATATATATATATACACACACTAACGGCCCATTGACCTAATTCGGTCCATCGTGAAATTAAGAACATGCCTAGTCTCTAAACATATAAGCTCAAACTTTAATTAGATACTTTAAAACCTAAAATATCGAAATCTTATTAGATCACTTTATACGGATTTAACCAAAATTGATAGCCTTTAATTTAATACACAATATTTCACATATAAGTCCACATGTTCGATTAAAATTCTTACAATCTCCACATTGATGCCCAATAAATCTACAAGCAACCAAAACACACAATTTATACTTGCATAATCAAGGTAACTAATAAAATTGGAATCACATACCTTACCTCATGTTTTGAACTCAAAACACATACCATACCTGTTTCATATACTCACTAGGACTATGGTCAAGAGCACCCAAGTAAAAGTAAATAACCACAATAATCAATTAAGAGCAAATAAACATGCGATGGGGATATCATATATAGGATAACACATAAACACATAGATCCTTTCGAACATGTTCACACAGAACGACATATTAACATCAAGTTAATCAACAGGTCAACACATATGTAATAAATGCATAAATGACCCCATAAAGAAGATCTCACCACACTTATCCTATTTCATTCCGTGTTGCTCACACCTCGAGAACATATATCTTACCTCATCGCCCACCAAGCTCACCAGACTAATCACTCAAACCCATGTCTAACTAGTAAGCCTCTATAGATCCTAAGTTCTTAGGATAATCCTCTATCACCACATCACTTCTCCCAACCTACGTGGATAATGGGTCTTTACCTAACAGAAGTGATAGAAGTGCATCTCTCATACTCTACCTAACTATGGTCTCTTCTCAAATAAAGGATTCCAACATTCGATCACCTGTCCATTCGTGATCCAAATGCCACACTCCACATCCCCGATACAAATCACCAATATACCCCTAGGTATCTATACTCCATATTATCAAAAGACATACAACACACTGCTAATGCATTCCAAAACACTATGAATGCAAACAATTACACCAAGTAATAAGATCACTCCAATTCATGCCAACGCACATATCAAAACACATTGAAAATGCAACATATAATCATGTAATGAAATCAAGCAATCACACACATGTAGAAATGATTACATACGGATGCATATGTAGTATTTGGGTTTACTCTCAATAAATCCCACTAGGGTCATCACTCGACCTTATAGCCAAATTCGCCTCACCTCTGATCTTACCCTTCTGCTTATCATTCTTCTTAAGACAATCCCTAATAATGTGTCCAGACTTACCACAGCTGTAATACCGTTTACCACTAGACTTGTCATAACCCTTGCCTTTCTTCTTACTGCCATCATCACTTGAGTCACTACTCGAATAACTACTGTCTTGAACTCTACCCAAATTCATTTGTTTAAATTTTATTTAATCATCATCCTATGCAACTCACCACTTCTCTTATTCTTTTTTTCAACTTTAAAGTATATCTCCTTACTTCTAAGAGAGTCTACGACAATCTCAGGTGATAAAGTGTCCATACTATACTTAATTACATTCTTAACCTCTCTATATAAATCAGGGATAGAATTCAGCAAAACAATGACAATATACATATCAGACACTTTCTCATCACAATTAACGATGTCTTAAATCAACTTGTTAAAAATATCCAAATTGTCATCAAGATCCTTTGAAAAATCTATTTTAAAGTTGAAAAATCTTTCAAGCAAGTACAACTTATTAGGAGTAGACTTAAACAAGTATAAGTCCTCCAACTTTTGCCAAAATTCTTTAGTGAAATCAAGTTTTCCAACTTTTCTCAAAATAGTGTCGGATAGATGTAAAATAATTGAAATATAAGCAAGTTCATCATATTCTTCTTTTTGTGTTTTTGTTAAATTTGTAGGAAATTTATCATTTATGACTTTTGAAACTTTTTGTTGAATCAAAATCCCCTTCATCATTTGTTGCCAATTTGAGAAATCTCCCTTTCCATTGAAAATTTCAATTTTGAAATGTGAAGATATTTTGAAAAATAAAACAACCAAAATGCACAAATATATCACACAAAGTAATCCTAAGGCAACAATATACACTGTTCTAGATTCTGAGGATTTCGTAAGACTCAAGATCTCAGATCAAAGGAATGTTCAAACAGGTCAAGTCTAGGTATTCCAATGAAATAGTCAATACAACACGAAGATATGTCAACGAAATATTTCAAATTCTCATGCAATTAAACACATAAGTAATTATCAACTTGCAGTTAAATCCAACATTTCAGATAGAGCAATAATTCCTAAATTTCTAGCACAAACAATGGTTACCCCTTTACGGTAACCCCAACCTAATGTCACCCCACACGAAGTCCATAAATTACGAGAGATACGAATTTATCACTTTAGGGCCACCACTATTCGCCCTAAAGTCTCCAGCAATTGCAACAACCAATCGAGCAAAAATTGAATTACGAACACATAGGGGCAAAATCGTCCAAATTTCACTTTCTAACTTGAAACACAAAACTAACAACACAAAATCGTTAGAAATGTAAGAATAATGATTTTGTCTGAAGGAAGTTTCATTGAAGGAGCCCGTCGCGCCGCCACGCGCCTCACCAAAATCCTCACGCGCAGTCGCTGCTACCTCCCGTTAACCTCACGCGTTGGACCTCTAGCACCTCCTCTACCTTCACATTTCAATTCTAGTCTCTGTTTCACCAATAGCCTACTGAATTGGCTAGAAAACCCAGTTACAGGTTTAGTTTTTCTTGAAAAAATATAGGCAATTTTTTCAACAGCCTTTTCTGCCAGTTTTTGAATATGTTTTGCATGAAAATCACCACCAACAAATGCTTTGATACCAATTGTAGTGGAAAAAATCTTCAATTGTGGATTTCGGGCTCAGAAAACAACCAAAAGAAACACCATACTATCAAGGCTTGACCCAGTACTTTCTTCCACCCGGTAGTCGCAAGTTTCACTCTTGTATTAACCCACAAAGGATCAAGAATGGTGGATGCAATTAACCACAAAGGAAGGAAGAAGAAAGTAAGCAATGATTTCACCAAGAACGACTGGCCTTTCTCTCACACTAACATTTGCAACCCACACACGTTTTGGGAGAGATGGGTATATATATAAATTGATTAGGTCACAAATAATTGGGCCAAAGAACTTCAATGGCATGGGCCAACTTAATAATAAGGTAAATGGGCTAAGTTAATGGACTAACAATAATCCAAAATCACACACTAATCAAATCATCAATCCATCTCCAACTTNTTAATGGACTAACAATAATCCAAAATCACACACTAATCAAATCATCAATCCATCTCCAACTTGGGCCTTCCAAAAGTGTCGGTCATATTCGAGTCGAGCCAAGTTTATGAAGTCAGTAAATTTTCGTCAATTGTTTTAAATAATCACCCGAATTTATTTGGTATCAAAACCCAACAGTGAACAACCAAATGCCAAAATCTATCTCCAGTAAACTATCCCCATTATCAAAAGGGGATCGTGATTATTACTCTACAATGATGTCCAAAAAGCACTTCTCGGAAAATCCTAGTTTCTGCCACTTGCTAAACTGTCTTTTTCATCTGAATACTACAATTTCAAGGGAAGTAAAAAAAAAATATTTTGCGACCATATTTTCTTCTAAATCCGAGAGATGGCATTACCTTCTCAAACCAACCCAGTGGACAAATTTTCTTTCTTCAAGATCTCAATCCTCACAGAAGGAAATAAATTCCATCTCTCAGATTTAGAAGAAAATATTTTGAATCGAGCAATTCTTCCTCAAGAATAGCATCAAAAATTTCTTTAACCTCAAAAGAAGTCAAAAGAATATTTCCCAAGTCCTTTGAACTGTCTAAAAATTCTATTGAAACAAGCCTTTCTTATTGTAATGCAGAAGCTATCAAGGGAGAAATCAATAATTGCCCAAAATCCCTTGAAGAAATTACAAGTTTCTCCAAATTTGTCTTAGGTGAAACCAAGTTACTTGCAATAGCTTCACAAAGCACAAGAACTGGTGATTTCCCGATAAAAAAAGATCAAGAAATTTGATAGGATGAATATAGTGTGCTGCTATGAAGTTTATCTTCCTTTTGCAGCCTATTTCTGTCATTAAATCTCTTCATCTCAAATTTATGCTGTAGACTTGGTTGAACCTAAGACTAGACTCGTAGTTAGCACAGTGATTGCGATGTGTCACATGGATACCTCGGCATGGCCTGCAAATCATGTGGCTTTTAAGATGCTTAAATTTGCTCCTGGAGAATTCGAGGCAAGTCACTAGATGTCAAACATTGATCTTGCATGGATTGCCGATGATTACTCTGCAGATCGACTTATTATTTCTTAATACAGAATTCGTAGGTTTTACGCACTAGAGGAAACTTCATCACCATGGCTTGTAATGAATAATTGTTTGAATTCTGCAGGATTTTGCAAGAAAGACATTGCTGATATCCTCTCAATGTCTCATTAGAAAATATAACGATGGGCTAAAGCTCTCTAAGTATGCCTTTTAATTTCATTGCTCTTCTTTGATGTTGGATTCCAATGACAAAATCATGGAGTAAATTTTATTACATGCATCCATTTCTTAGGTTTGTCCAATCATGTTCGGTCTATCTTAGTATGTCCTTTTAACATAGGTCAAGTACGCAGCTAATTTGCACTGGTTTTTATTGTATAAAAAGGAGAAATCAAGAATGGCCCAAAATCCCTTTTCTCAAAGTTTACCTTTAGGCAAAAACAAGTTACTTGCACAGTGATGAGTACGTTTTACACACTTATTTTTGGTCATAAACATGGATAATTGTTAATAAATATGTGGAATATAGCTTAATTCGATATAATTTATGTTTTGCAGGACAACACTGATGAATATGACGGAAATTAGGAGAAAAATGGGGAAAATGACTAAAACCAAAGAAAACCAAAGTTCATGGACCAAGGTGAAAATAACCGAAAGATAACTCGGAAGAGGATTTGAAGATGTGAAGATAGCAAGATCAAATTGATCAAACAAATGGAACATTGGAAGAAGAAGAAGGCGGAAAGGGTTCAAATGTATCAAATACAAAGTTCGAGGACTAAAATTCAAATACTCAAAAGTTATGTCAAACATCACGATGAAGATTTGAGAGTGATAGGAATCAATTGGATAAGAAAAAACTCAAAGGGATGAAATATAGTTCAAATACTATCACATATCAACTTTCAGCCGAAAAAGTTATTCTTCGTATTTTCAGTCTCAATTTGATACCCATTTTTGGCATAGGAAATGTTCGAATTGGAAAAATTATATTTCAGGAATATTTGTAGAACTTTGAGTCATATTTCCAACTTATTTTGAATTACCTCAATCGGATATCGGGATAGAAATATATGAACAAAATACTGAAACCTGTCCAGTGGGAAAAAAGTATACCTATGCGGCCGCATATGTATAATTGGATGCGACCGCATAGTGCATTCCAAGGCCAAAATTGATGGTTGGACGTTCTTCTATGCGACCGCTTATAAATGTACTATGCGACCATATAGTACAAAATTTTGGTGAGATTTTATTTCATTTTCCGACTGAAACTCTATTTTGGTAATAAGATTTTAGGCATCCTATATATACCAAACTTGACCAGAACACGTGGAAGGAGCTTATTTTGACATAAAAAAATATGCATAAGAGTTTTGAGAGGAGAAAAAGAGGAATAACGCGAAGATTAACACCACGAAGCGAAGATTAAAGTCAAGAATTGAATTGGTGATGTCGTTTTTCATTATTTTTCTGATTTTTTTCTTTCCACCATGCTAGACTAGATTAATTCTGTATTATGGTTAGATGAACTATGTAATATGATTTTTCATTTTTAGTTTTACATTCTTGACAATCAAAAACATGTTTTGGGATATTTAAATGATTTATATAAATTTATTTTCTCCATAATTATTGTATACGTAATTATGTGAATGTGGTGATCTATTTTATAAATTCGAAAGAAGAGAAATAAGTTCAACATGGTATAAATCATCATAGGATCTGATAGGGGATAAAAATATACCGTTATGCCTTGTGTGAATCTTTAAGTGTTCATAAAGTCACATGCATTCTTGTATATTCGCATCCGTCATAGAGATATAGTTGGGTCACATATTGAAATATGTTTAACTTTACTCGAGAGAGACTGTTAAATAAGTTAGGAGCATTGATTCTTCAATATTTCAACAATGTGTCAAAGTGTAAAACTAGGTTTAAAAAGATTATTATCTAGGGATTCGTGATCCTAGTATATTAATCATATATTAGAAAACACTTCAATTTACATTCATCGTCAATTTGCATTTAGTAGTTAATTCATTCATACTTGCATACTTATCATTAATTTAGTTATAACTTCATCACAACATACACTCAATTTTATTGTTTCGGTTAAGGTTATGGTAACTAGAATTTAAACTAATCAATTTTCATGAGAACGATACTCGGACTCAAAAAGTCCACTTTATTACTTGTAACGAACTGTACACTTGCGGTAATTTTAATTAGACATATTTTCGTGAACAAATTTTTAGCGTCGTTGTTGGGGATTGAGTATAAGTTTAATATTATTTACTCTGACAATAATTCGAACTTATCTTTAGGTTTTACTCTATGTATTTTATTTTATTTATTCTTTCTACTTAGGTTGATCTAAGTGCTACTACTGTCATTCCTACAGGTCTGTATGCGAAGGTCGCTTGGAGGTGAACTGCTTCCAGCTGATTTGAAAATTGAACGAACCTTTCATCACAGGCAAATGGAAGCGAGAGCAGCATAGTAGGAAGACCAAGAACGAATATCAATGGCTAATCAACAAATTGACCCAATAAGGAATCCTGCAGTTCCAGCCAATGTAGAGGAAGAAGATGATGGGAACACATTGTTTGGGGATTTTTTGTCAACATTTGTTGTCCAAAGTCAATCCAGTATTGTGTACCCCTCATTCGAACAGCCAAACTTCCAACTGAAAAATAATGTCATCCAACTTTTCCAAAATGGGCATCAATTCTACGGGTTGGCTAATGAGAATCCGCATGCACATATATCCCGATTCTTGGATATGTGTCAACATTTCAGGTACTAAGGAATATTAGAAGATGTTATCAGGCTGAGGTTATTCCCACAAGACTGCCAATCGAGGTACTGACTAAATGCTTGACACACTACGGGATACGACACTCGAATGGTTGGATTCACTTCATGTGGCGAGCATAACTACTTGGAACGATCCGACTCACAAATTCTGCACGAAATTCTTCTCACCTGCCAAAGTAGCAAGATTGAGGCACAAAATATCAATATTCAATCAGAGTGAATCTGAATCATTTGATGAGGCTTGGAATAGGTTCGAAAACATGCTTCGAAAATGTCCTCAACATGGGTTTGATAGAAAGACACATATCAGATTTTTCTCACATGATTGCTTCCTTCTTGTAGGAGCATGGTTGCTTCATCGTCACACACTTACATTGTCTTCACAAAGCACGAGAACAGGTGATTTCCCATTAAAGAAGATCAAGAAATTTGATAGGCAAAAAATAGTGGCCTGCCATGAAGTGTATCTTCCCTTTGCAGCCTATTTCTACCTATTCAATCTCTTTGTCTCAAATCTATGCTGTATATTGAATCCGAGTGATATGTAACATAGATACCTTGCACGACTTAAAAATCATGTATGTTTAAGATATTGAAATTCTCGCCTCAAGAAATTGAGTCATGTCACTGAATGTCGAGCATTGATTTTGCGTAGATTGCAGATGATTAGAGTACATTATGACGTTAATGTGTAGAACTTGATTACACAGTACAATTATCTTTTTGATCGCACATTTGTAGCAACAATTGAATTTAGTTCTTGAGCAGTAGAGGAACTCGATCTTGATAGCTTGCAAACTAAGCTCGTATATAGTTCAAAAGACGTTTGTAGCGATAAGTGTATTATCTTTTCTCGACGTTTGAACGTTTCGACATTATTAAAGAAGCTTTTAGACCTGAGTCAAGTATCGGTATAATTGAATGAAATGATAATTAAATTTTCTTGCGGTCCAAAATATAAAAATATTGATGGTCCCTAAACATATAACCATTTGGAGAAATTTTTGTATGTCAATCAAGTCACTAAATTTGAAATAAAAGAGAGAGAGAAATAAATAACTGCTCCCCTGTCCAACTCCTAATATGCGAGTAAAACTACCAGGCTGCTCTGTCTCTCTCAATCTTTAGGCGTAATGGGCACCTTCAAGCTTGAGTTTTCTCAAACAGGTATTCGCCAAAACCTCCGTATTTCAGCACTTAATCTCACACCCCGTACAGTAAGAATCAGCTGTGGCTTAAGAACTGGACCCAGAAAACCCATGTGGAGAACAAGAGTGCTCTCCACTGAGGCAATTCAAGCAGTACAGTCATTAAAATTGGCACAAAAATCCCCTTCCAGATTAGAGCAAGTTTTCAGCAACAAACTCAATAGGCTTTTGAAGGCTGATTTATTGGATGTTTTGGCTGAGTTACAAAGACAGAATGAACTGGATTTAGCACTTAAGGTATTCTTTAATGATTACCTCTCTACTTAAAAATTTATTTTCTTTTCCCTTTTTGGGTTATTGCATTCAGCATTAAAAAAAAAAAAAAAGTTTATTTTTTTTTTT
>CAIGRN010131110.1:0-15040 GCA_903798345.1 Fraxinus anomala
ACAATAGTCCCCCAATTCTAAGTATAAATATTTATGTTATAGTTAGAATTTCAAATGTACCAAAGCTGCACATCACCTTCTATTGTTTACTGAAGTTGTATACTTTGAGGTATTTCACCTTCTTACTCAATTCGTGAGAGGGTCATCAAAGCAGAGTACAATGAGGCTGCATTGTTTGAAGTGCCTTTGAACATCTGAGGTTGTATCTGAACTGGTTGAGGAGGAATAAGTCTCATTCTTTTTAGTGCATCAGCATTGGTAATTACGAGGAGCTTGACTTTAATATGATTGAGGAGCTCGAGACGTCCTGAATTATTGCGCACAAATGATTTACCGTCGTGGTACATTTTCAAGAAAAGATAGCTGAGGCGGTTCAACTCCCATACACACAACCGTCGCCGCATTTAATGTGTTAATGATGGTTGTCTCCTACATGTATTGCGAATTCCAGCCTCATGAGGTTACTTAAAGCAAACGCTCTAATCTGGGCCGCAGAAGACGAAGAGGCAGATGTGTTGAGTGGGTCAGATTTAATCCCCAAATGGATGGTCAGATAACCTGGATCGATATCCAACTGCTGGGATTAAGGGGCTCTGCCTATAAAAGGCAAATATTTTGGCGAAAAATCACTTTGTATTTCTTGAATTCGATACTATTATACTAAACTCCCGAATTTTCTCCAAGTTTTTTTCTTCAAAAATCTTTGAATCTCTCTTTTTTTTTTCTTCTGTTTATACCTTCTCATTCTCAAGTTTTTCTTTCTTCATTGAATCTTGCAACCTCTTTGGTGTTTCCCATTACCACCTCCTAACCTAAAACTCGTAAGTACTTTCTGTAAACTTTTTATCTTTGAAAAAGTTTTGATTAATGGTCTTTTCTTCATTTACTGGGGGGAACGTAGATTTGAGTGAACTAGCCAGTGAGATAGGGGTTGAAATCACTAATACTGTCGACCTCGTTAAGGTTATAGAGGCCAGGCGGAGTGTGCTTCCATCTAGGGGGTAGGAGGGATACTGAAATAGAATGGAGGCAGCTAAAATCCTATCTTCAGTAGATCCGACCCACTTAGCCAACTTTAGGGACAAATATAGGATCACATATGACATAGAGCTCATCACCCCTTCATCTGATGAGCGAGCCTGCTATCCGAAGCAAGAATACATTGCCATTAGTGAGTTTCTCCTTAAGGCTGGGCTTCGTCTGCCTTTGCATCATTTTTTTGGGCTGTCCTTAGGTTGTACGACCTGGCCCCCCACCTAGCTCATTCCCAATGCCTGGGCCAAACTAGTAGGAACCTATTTCCTATGGAAAGAGACCTCCCTTGGCGAGGACATGCCCCATCACATATTCCAAACAGTCTTCCAACCTTGGTCGTTGGGTAAAGGGGACTCTAGGGGATGGTATTCCTTGTCCTCGTGGGGAGCACACTCTCCTTTTATCTTGGGCCTACCATCTTCTATCAAAGGATAGAAGGAGTCGTGATTCTAGGTTTGGGGAAGTGGCAAGAGTGTGAGGGTGACACTTTTCTCCATGTCAAAGTCCTAACTTCTTACTGCGAGCCTGGTGAGTGTCGCATCTGCATTTTGTTTGTTGTAAACTTCCTCGTCTCGTGACTTTGATCCTCTCCAAATGATTTTTTGAAGAATTTTGTCTAATGGCCAAAAGAGGTATAATTTCGTCTTCACTTGTAACGTTTAACTTAGCTTTCACACATATACTCGTGTCTGACCTTGTATTTTTCCTTGCAAATTTTTTTGAAAAGATGAGGCATCCTACCCTCAACATGGCCATGATCCTAGCTGCTACCGTCACCTCTAGTCGTAAAGGAATAAAGCCCTCATCTGTTGGAGAAAAGTAGGTGAGGGACAAAATTGAAAGGGTCAGCAGCGAGGCTACCAATCAGGAGGAGGGAGGGCATTCCTTGGCAGACAAAGGTAAAAATGTGGTAGTGGAAGAGCCCTAGAAAAAATTTAGGGTGTTCACCACGGGGTGGACAGCTCCAATGATATTCCTCTCCCTAGCTTCGAGGTCCCAGCGGGGAAAGTTAATGGTAGCGTCAATAGCTGCGGCCGCTGGGAGGTAGAAGAGGCCAACTGTCGTGGAGCCTCAGATGTAGGATTCTACAAAGAAAGCAAGGACTTTAAGTGACTCCACCACTTCTGAGCTCCCACGAACAAAACTTATCGTGGCTAAAAAGACCGACAAGCTTGAATATGAGGCTCTTGTCCTTTTTCCTCCTAAATTTCAAACTGCTACAACGATCGTTCATAAGTATTGGATCGTTCATAAGTACTGGATGGAGAAGTGGCCCAAACTGGGAGGGCGTTTGGTATGGCTAAGAGGCTTAAGCCCTCTTTAAAAACCTTCAAAGTAAAAATTGGGGATTTGCCAATAAGGCCTCCCAGGTCGAGGAAGCTGCCAATAACGCCAAAGCAGAGGCAGAGGCTTTGAAGAAGAAAAATGAAGAAGAGTCTGTGACGCTCGCTTCTGCTTTGGCAGAAATTGAAAAGTTGAAGAAAGAGGTCCACCTTTCCTAAAGTGAGGTGGCTTCTCTAATAAAGTGGGTGAAGACTTCTGATGCCTACCAGAGGCTGGCAGCAGAGGCCTTAGAGAAGGCAAATAAAGAGAACTCTGCTTTAAAAGGAGAGGTGGGGGAGTTGAACTCTAGAATTACTGGTCTGACTGAAGAGGTAGACGCTGCCAGACAGAAGACTCAAACTACTGATAATGATGTTGAGAAACGTTTCCTTACCTACTTCCATTTAACTGAGGTATACAAAAGCTTTGCGAAGTATTGGCAGAGGTACGCTTACATAGACATGGTTGAATGGTTGAAAGTAAAAATTCAATGCATCAACACCTCGGAGTTGAGAGCAGAGTTTCTTGAGGATGAAGCGGAAGAGCCTGAGCCTCAAACTCCAGCAGAAGGATGCCAAGTAATTGAACTGGATGATGATGCAGCTGAAGAAGTGGCTTATAATGCAATCATACCTTTTATGGCTCCCCCTCCCCCACCTACCTAGAGCATATGTCTCCTATCTTTGTTTTATTTTTCTATGTAATTGGCTTCTGCCATCCTCATGTCAATATTTGTCTATAATGAATGAAATTAATTTTTCAATACTTGTGTTTCTTTAGTTTCCTTTGCAAGTACCAGCTCATCATAATGTATACTGAAGTACACATCAATACAATTCGAACTACTCTCACTTCAACAAGTGAAATCAAACTTAAGGTGATGTTAAAGTAACATTAAGTTTATAACATCAGACGTATTAACAACATCAACCTCATAACAACGTCGAACTTATGCCTTTCAAACTTAAAACAATCAAACTGAAGATCTTGAACGACTTCAGACATATAACAAACTCATGCACCATGAACCTCATCAATCAAAGTTAAACTTGCAATTCTGTCTAAGTGTTAGAAGGTCACACTTCTTAAAAAACCTTTGAACTTAAGCATAACTTCAATACTGAATCAATTGAAGCTCTTTAATCACTTCAGACTTTTGTCTAACTAGATAATCAAACTTGTAAGATTACGTACATGCAAGACTTAGGCAACATCAAACTCATGCACGTTAGGTTCATAAATTATAATTTTGTTTAAGTGTTATAAGGTCATGTACCTTTGTAAGTTTGAGCCTAGAAACTTCAATACTTATGAGCTGAGGCCCTTAACCACTTCAGACTTTTGTTTAAAACTTTGTTTATAATTTGCACAAGTATAGGCTATTCGCTTGCCGTTCTTTTCCTAAGTATGGGGTTTAGTGGTTCACCCATGCTAAGACTTTCTTAACAACTTTTGTTATTAAAGGCATGTGCCACACTTTACGAGTGCAAATGTGGTCCTTCTTGGGACCCAACTCCTCATCGAAATGCTCACGCATCTCTTTATAGGGACAAATCATCTATGAAGAGGCTTTTCCTTTGGGCTTTCTCAATAGGAGGTACTTTTTAATCCTTTGATGGTCTCACTTTAATAAAAACATTTTTAACTTATCATAATCAATAACTTTCCTGAGCATGAGGTTGAGCGGTTCGCCCACATTGAGGCTTCCCTAACAACCTTTGTTGCTAAGGGCACATGCCACATTTCGCAAGGGCGAATATGGTCCTTCTTGGGACCCAACTCCTCGTCGAAGTACCCACGCATCTTTTCATAGGGATGGATCATCTATGAAGAGACTTTTCCTTTAAGCTTTCTCAACAAGAGATACTTTTTAATTCTTAATGAACTTGTACAAATTTACTTTAATTTTTATATTGCGAAATTCATTTCCTGAGCATGGGGTTGTGGTTCTCCCATGCTGAGGCTTACTTAACAATTTTTTTTTAAGGGCATGTGCAACACTTCACGAGTAAGCGATGGTCCCTTTTGGGATCCGTTCTTCGTCGAAGTGCCCACGCGTCTCTCCATAGAGACAGATCATCTGTGAAGAGGTTTCTCCTAGGTTTTTGCCTCTTGGGAGGTATTTTAATTTTACAAACACTAAGATAAAAGTGACCTTCATTGAGTCATAAACTGTACAAACTAGATATATACATCATTATTGATAATATTTACATGAAGGTTCTACATTCCATGGATGAGGCTGTTCTTTTTTGTCTATATTTTCAATTTTGTAGGTTTTTGGCCAAACCTCTTCCTTGATGCGATACGACCCCTCCCAGTTGGGACCAAGGGTTCCTGAGCCAAGTTCTTGGGAAGATAAAAATACTCTTCGGAGCACCAACTCGTTTAAATGAAATGACCTCTTCTTTATTTTTGCATTGTAATATCTGGTCATTTTCCATTGGTAAACGGCCAACTTGGCCTAAGATTCATCACTCATTTCTTCAAAGAGGTTGAGCTCATATCTTCGCATCTCTTTATTAGATATTTCATCGAAGTGAATTTGACAATGTGGTAGACCCACTTCTAGTAGGCTTATAGCCTCGGCCCTATAGGCCATGGAGAAAAGAGTCTCCCCAGTAATAGTTCTAATTGTAGTTCTGATGACCAAAATAACTTGAGGTAGCTCATCAACCCAGGTGCCTTTTGAGGTATCCAACTTTCTTTTCAATGTGTATTTGATCATTTTGTTGATAGCTTCTACTTGCCAATTTGCCTTGGATGATGTGGGGAAGAGAAATATTTCTTGATTCCTAACTCACACAAATTCCTAACCTTGTTATTGTCAAAATGTTGAGCATTGTCTGAGACGATCGAATGAGGAAATTCGAATCCGCAAATGATGTTCTTTTAGAGGAACTTAGAAGTGTTGGCCTCAGTAATCTTGGCAAGTGGCTCGACATCCACCCATTTAGTAAAATACTCAATGGCGACAATCATAAAGGTCGAATTTCCTCTCCATTTGGGGAGATGTCCTATAAGATCGACACAGCATTCAGCTCTTGAGAAGGTTGCCTCTGGACATTTGAAAAGCTTTGGCATTTATCACATTTTCTGACAAACTATTGCGCATCATTTTTCAAGGTGGGCCAATAATATCCTTGTTTTAACACTTTTTGGGCCAATGACCATCCCACCGTGTGGTTCCCACATACCCCTTTATGAATTTCTCGGAGCACATAATTGGCTTGCTCTCCTCCAATGCATCGGAGTAAAGGTAGTGAAAATCCTCGTTTATAGAGCACATCGTCTTGAAGGAGGAAGTGAGAGCTCGTCTTCTAAGCTTCTGGGCCTCCTCTTTCTCAGAGGGTAGTGCCTGGTCCTTGAGAAAGGATATGATTGGCTTCATCCACAAGGGGGTATCTTCGACCCACATTATTACTTCGTCGGTGGCCGTGGAAGGTTTGGAAAGATGTTCCACGGTGAGCAACTCAGAATCTCTACTGCCTGCCAATTATGACCGGGCATCGGCATGAACATTTTTAGAGCGTGGGATCTGTACCAGTTTGAATCTTTCAAAAATGGGGATGATTTCCATAACCAATTTTAAGTACACAGCCGTGGACTTGTCTCGTGCTGAAAAATTGCCATGGACTTGGCTCATTACCAATTGGGAGTCACTATTGATGACGAGCCTCTTCGCTTACATTTCTTTGGCTAGTCTGAGGCCAGCAAGGAGAGCTTTATACTCTGTTGTATTATTGGTTGCTTTGAAACCAAACCTCATAGCACAAGTAAGCTTATGAACTTTTGGGCTGATAAGGACCACACCTGCTCCTGATCCTGAGTCTCCTAATGACCCATCTACGAAGAGGTACCGTGTTGGAGGTTCGATAGGTTCCATCTCTTCTTCTATTTCTAAAATATGAGTGAACTCAGCCACCAAGTCGGTGAGGGTTTGTCCCTTGACGGCAGCCCTTGGTTTAAATATGATGTCAAATTCACTAAACTCCATAGCCCATTTTAGCAACCTCCCTGAAACATCGGTCTTCTGCAACACTTGCTTAAAGGGAAAATTTGTTAACACGTGAATTGTGTAAGCCTGGAAGTAAGGCCTCAACTTTCAGGAGGCTATTACCAAGGAGAGGGCCAGCTTCTCCATATCTGGATAGCCAACCTCAGCTATCAGGAGTGCTTTGCTTACATAGTCAATGGGTAGCTGGTGATCATTCTCATCGTTTATTAAAATCAAACTGATAGCACTAGTGGTTACCGCTAAATACAACTGAAGCAGCTTGTTGGCCCTTGGCTTGGGGAGGAAAAAAGCATGTCCCAAGTACTTCTCCAGCTCTTGGAGGACTTCCTCACATTCCCATGTTCATCGGAATTTATTTCTACCTTTGAGAATTTTGAAGAATGGCAGGCACTTGTCCGTTGCCTTCGAAACGAAGTAGTTTAAGGCAGCCACATGTTCGGTGAGGCTTTGCACCTCATTTGGCTTCTGTGACGACCTCATGTCCATTAAAGCATTGACCTTTTCAGGTTAGCTTCAATACCTTTTTGGTTGAAGCAACTCCAAAGGCACACTTTAAAGGATTGAGCTTCATCCGGTACCCCTTAAAATTTGGAATGTCTCATTAAAGTTTTCAACATGATCCCTTACTTTCAGGCTCTTCATTAGCATATCGTCCACATAGACCTCCATGGTTTTCCCAGTTAGATCTGTAAACATTTTGTTAATAAGTCTTTGGTAGGTGGCCCCCGACGTTTTTCAACCCGAAAGGCATGACCTTGTAGCAATAAAGACCCTTATATGTGATGAAGGAAATGTGCTGCTCATCTATTGGGGACATTGGGATCTGGTTGTACCCAAAATATGGGTCCATGAAACTAAGAAGTTCATGTCTGGCAGTGGAATCCACAAGTTAGTCTATTCTAGGAAGTGAGAAGTTGTCCATAGGACAAGCTTGGTTCCAGTTTGAGAAATCCACACAAACCCTCCACTTTCCATTGTGCTTTTTGACAAATACTAGGTTAGAGACCCATTTCCGATACACTAACTCCAGGATGAATACATTGTCGAGCAGCTTCATAACTTCATCTTTGAGAGCTTCATATCTTTCTGGATTGAGAGCTCTTCATTTTTGCCTATGCAATGTGACCTTGGGTCAATATTCAAGTGGTGACAATTGAACTTTGGATAAATTCCAACCATGTCCCCATGTTTCCAGGCGAAGGCATCGAGATTCCTTAGTAAGAAGCTTTTTGGTTCCTCCTTAGATTCTATAAGCAAGTTTTTTCTAAGCTGCAGACGTTTGGAGAGGTCCTGTGGATCTACTGGGAAGCTCTCCAGTTCTTCCATAAGTGCTGTCTGAGGCTCGCAATCAATTACGCGAGGATCCAACTCCTCCAAGCTAACTGCTTCTTCAGAAGTTCGCCCTTCTTCAGGGGTGGTCTGTTCTTCACAGACAACCTCTTCTTTAGAGGTGCGTATCACTCCGAGCATATCATTTTAATGTCTTCCCCCTTTTCAGGGTTTATCCCTTGTTTAGGGACGTCGTACATGTTAATGTCCGTGGTGATGACATTAACACTTCTAGGTTTGACTTTTCTTAGAGAATTCGTGTAGCATTCCCTTGTACTTCTTTGATCGCCCCGAAACGTCGCAATTCTATTTTCAGTTGGGAACCTTATGTATAAATGATGGATGGAAGTGACAGCCCATAATTTCTTTAAGACAAGCCTTCCCAGTACTCCATGATAGGTGGAACGATTATCTACTATTAGAAATTCCATGAAGTGGTGAACAGTCAGAGGTACAATCTCCATTTCTATTGCTAGAGTGATCTTACCACTTGAGATGATGCTATCTCTTGTGAAACCATACAAGGGGAAACTCATTGGGATTAGCTCATAGTCAACCTTCATCTTGTCGAAAGTGGCACCAAAGATGATGTTCACGGAGCTTTCATTATCTACTAACATTCTTTTCAGGTCATTACAGCCACACGGCCTTCACCACTAGGGTGTCACAGTATAGATAATGCACACATGCTGCGTCTTCATGAGTAACGGAGATTGGTGGAATGGTTCTTTTAGCAGAGGCTCGGTTGACTATGAAGCTTGTCATAAGAAGGTCTATTGCTTCCCTGCATAATTCCTCTGAGAATTCCTAGATTCTTCCCCAACGTATGGGCCTCGAAAGATTGTATCGATTTCCCTGATAGGCTCCTGGACGTCGTTCGTTAGGGACACCTCAACTTGACATTCCCAGTCTATTGGGTCTGCCTAGGAGAAGCATTTCTTCGTGGACACCGCCTCTTCCTTGATTGTTGTTCTAGGGTGTCTTGTAATGTCCCGGCAGTCTTTCATGCGATGGTTATGGGAGTGATGATAGGTACAATAGATTGGCGCTTCGTTCTTATCCCTAGGTTCAACATTTCGCCCCTTACATCTCTCTATTTGAGGGTACCTTTGATAGGGTCATCCCTGATGCATTCTAGCATCAGGGTTCACTTCCTCATAAGCCAATATGGGTACTATATCAAGTGTCTCAGTAGCCAGTGCTTGTCCACGATTGAAATGGGTCTGGTGATCTATAAGATGGGAGGTAGACCTTTTTCCTTTTGCATTTGTAGATGGGGTAATCCTTGACTGGCCCTATTCCTATAATCTCTCAATTCTTTATTAAGGATTTCGTGTCTTATCATTTTTAATAAGGCATCATAGGTGGTGGGATCCTTATTTTTCACATCTCTCCAGAAGTAGGAATTTATGTCCAAACCTCCCCTTAGGGTAGTTAGAACTTCTCTATCTGTCACTTGAACAAAGTAGGTCATCTCATCAGTGAAATGGGATAAGAAACTTTTCAGAAACTTGCCATGTTGTTGTCGCATTTCTTGTAGGTGTTGGATCAGTCTTTCACTTTCCTTGCTTGTGGTGAAGCGCTTTAGGAACATCCTCTTAAAATCCGGTCAACTCTGGATACTTCCTTCTGGTAACCTGGTGTACCAGACTTCTGCTGCTCCACTTAGGGTCAAGTGAAAAGCCCTATACTTCATAGCCGGTGTGGCTCCCTTTATGTTTATATGGGGTTTTGAAACTGTTGATATGCTTCACGAGGTTACTTCTCCCATCATACTTTGGAATCTTTGGGAATGTGAAGTGATTCAGCTTGGGGACGTTCCTGATGGCTTGAGAAAATGGTGAATGATCGTCGTCGTCTAGGTTGTAGGACCTTTGTGGTTCATCTGAATCCTAATACTCCCTATATTGAGATTGTGGAGGTGGATGGAAAGGTCCTACTTCGCTTCTTGCTTGTTCCCTTCTCTTACACTTATTTCTAGGGGGAAGGATCCAAGGATCCTTAGGGTGTACTGGTTCTTCTTGTCCCTCATTCCAAAGAGGCTCTCGTTGCCTATTTCTAAGTACAGGATGAGGTTGAGCTTGCTTATTTCTAGGTACCCTCGGGCTCATCTTATGGAAGACGCTTACTGACCTCTGAGGTAGGTCCTCTGGATAATAGTTGGGAGGTCGTTCTGAGGCCTATAGGGCCTCATGAGGTCGTTCTAAGGTGTAGTTAGTCGAAGTGTCAACTTTTACTTTCTTTTCTTAGGGTACTTCCATTCTGGTACGATGGTAGCCTGCCATTTGGTTTTTGGACTTTCTCTTTCTCATGATAATATTGTAGAGGATCCTGGAATGCATTTCCTGGGGCTGTGTATGGAGGTATTGGGTATCTTCCTCATCTTCGCATGCTCATCAGTAGCTCATGCATTGCCATGTTCTACTGAGTTATGTTCCTCATATTGGTAGCAATCGTGGCAACCTCTCTGGTGAGTCTAGCTGCTATCCTACCTTCGCCTCTCAACCCACCTTATCTATGTTGTGGTGAGGTCTTGAGCGGGCAACTAGGACCGCTCGTGAGGGTTCCTCTTCTTCAAGGTGTTCCCTCGTCCTACGAGGCGCATTTTCTTTGCAAGAGCTCATATTAGCTAATTCTTTTCTAACTCAACACTCATTTCTACAAGGATTAGATGAGCATAAGATTCACACAGTTCTTCCCTAGGCTTTCTAATGGTTCTTTATTCAAGAACACTCATTTTTCAAGGGTTGGAAGATTTCCTCCAATGTGCTTTCTTATCGACTTTTTTCTACAAATTTCTCGTTGTTAAATGTATGGTTTCCTATAGACGATGCCAATTTGTTGACTTCGAAAAATGAGCCAATAGATGTTCGGCCCACTCTGGCCACGTCAAGCAAGTTTCGACGCGTTTCTATCGCCGAGACAGTGAGAAAAATGAACGTAAACGCAGAAGATGACCTACCGCGAGAGACAAAAGTGCAAGTGTAACGAAGATGATCGCGCTAGCAACGATCACCAATCAAGATCCAACCCATTTGGAAAACGGCAAAGGCTAAATAGGAATATGTGGAAGGATAGATGACATGTGTGTTTATGAGTGTTGGATTACATGTCGAGATTTGTATCTAGTCGCCAAAATGTAAAAAAAAGAGAGATGATCACCCAAATGGTTGCATGCATTGCTTATTCACTTAATAATCAGGAGTATATGATTTTAACTTCCAAAATCCAACCATTTCTAAGTCACAAGATAACATATTTATACTGTCTTGGCAGATGTGGTGTTCATTGGATCAGAACCACGTAACTTCATCTCTTTAACTGAGGCTTCACATCACTGTCTATTCCTACAATTAATACATTGATAAGAGGCGAGCCACCCAATACAATAGGCTGATATACCTGACATTGTTCATTACAAGTGTTACATCAATAACTTCTAAAAGATCTTCAAATATGTTGTAAGAGACAGCGTCGACTTCATTGAGTTTCGAATGTGCTAAGAGCCTAGGAGAGGTCCTTATGCTGGTTGTCTGAATGGGGAGCTTCAGCTCTTTTATTTGTTTTCTTAGGCGGCGTTTCAACCCAAGTTATGGTGTTTAGTCTCTTGAGATAGTGCCTTGGAACGAACTTCGACCTTTGCACTATTACTTCGTATTTAACCAGTTGGGTCATGTTGACTTTCTGCCCACATGGATTGCTATGTGGCACTTTGATTTTGAGCTTTGGTAGCGAGGCATAACAAATACAATTTGAATCAAGTCATGTATTTCAACTTCCAAAGTTTCACTTCCCAAACAATACCAAATTCCATATATGTCTATATAATCTCTCATTACTCATGCTGCTCTCTTGATTTTTCAATTTATTTTTCCCGAAAGTGAACTAAAGCATATTATTGGTCTTACTTTTATCATCCACTCAACCACTCTCAAAATCCCTAATCGATGACCAAGACTTAACCGAACATAGGCATTACTTGTTTGCTACTGCCTCTACACTCTTTAGTGTGTTTCAATTTTCTCTACTTCTTTTGTTTCGTTTCTGTTTTTGGGATTTTTGTTTATTTTATTTTTAAAGGTAGTTTTCAATATACTAATAAGTGCATTTTATGCACTTATTCGAGCTTCTATTCTTATTTAATTATATATAAATAATAGATTGTCTACTTAATTTGTGTAAATTATGTTAATTGTAAGAAAATCCAACTTGAATACAATTTATGTGAAAAGAGTCTAATTAGAGCTTTTGGAGTTGATTTAAAGCAATTGAAGGTTAATCCAATTACAAGAGATCAATTGGAAGTATTAATTGAGCATTAGGCAAAAATTCAGAATTTTCGAGAGTTAAATTCGACACTTTTAAAGTTTGAGAACTAAATTACAAAATTTAGAACTTGTATTGGATCAACTATAATGACTTTAGAATGAAGAGAATTTAATTGCAACATTGGAAGATTGAGGACTGAAAGCACATTAAAGAGGAGTTCAATTGGAAAAGTGATTTATTTTCTATTTTTTTTTTCCTTAAACTCTTTCAGGGAATTCAATTTGAACAAGGATTTTGTCTAACCTTGTTCTATAAATACACAACATAGTCCAATAATTAAGGTGGCTTGTATGATTTCATTAGACATATAAATTCAAGCCAAGGCTTGGGGGATTTATTGTACATATATTATTCAAGCCAGAAAGGGGAAAAAAAATCAAGAAATCAATCAAAAAGTTAGGGTTTCAAGATTTTTACAAGAAGAAGGCAGAATTGTGGTGCAAGATCTTCATCGTTTTCACATTTTCCTTAAAACACGGTGATGTACTTTAAGTACTTCTTGTTTTATTATTTCCACATGATGTGTAATTAAGTATTTAGTTAGGATGAATAATTGTAACCTAGTTTTGAACATTAATTTTAATTTAAAAGTTTTAAACCTCAAATTAATTGTGTGAATTGTTTTTATTTCCAATCTTAATGCTTGGATTAATCCACTAATTCGTTGATTTTGTGAGCAATAATCACATAGAGATGCGGATTATTTGTTTAGAGCTCATAGTAAAAATCGGGAACTAGTATAAAAGCATAGAGATACTCTGCTAGTTAATGCGGTCATTACATAAATTCTTAGATATTTAACGTGTTTAACTAAGGTATATCTGGATTCACATAGAGATATGAAATTGACTTAGTTAAATGAACTCGATGAAAACCCGAGATGATAAATTGAAGATGTCAAAAGAATCCAATTGGGTAAACATAATCAGTTGTATAAAATTTGGTGATTGAGATTAACGGGATAACTATGGTAAAATCGTGAATTCTAACACTTAAACCATCATATTAAAAAAATCACTTTTATTTGTTTTAGTATATTTAAAATAGAAAATCACAAAAAGAAAAATAATTACTTTATTTGTTTTCGATCAAATTGAAGTTGGGAATAATTAAATCAATTGTTAGATAATAGTCCTCGTGAAAATGATATTCAGACTCATATGTCTACTTTATTACTTGTTACGATACACTTGCGGGATATAAAATTGATAACGTCTACATTGTAGGTAACAAGGTTCTCCAATAAATTATCTTCTAAACATTGATGATGAATAAGGTTAAATTATTCAACACTAGCTTCACACAAAGTAATTAACTTCTTTCCAATGTGACATGGCTAATGCAATGTATTTCACTTTTTTAGGCCAACAATAAGAGTCGAAGAATAGTTTGAAGTGATGATGTTCTTATTTTGGATGAATCTAATCATCCCAAACTTACGAGGTGACTCGAGTAATAAATACATAACACGATCTTAAGATATTCTAAGATAGTTAATTTACGCAAATCATTGCGAAGTTATTCATAAGTGCAATCAAGAATGAGCTCGTGCTCAGTTTGTTCAAAATATAAGTATAAAATAATGGAATTCAAGTAATATTTAAAAAACAAGCGATCACACTAATTCAATTTTTGATTCTAGATTGGCACAATGTTATCATTGAATATGAATCACATTATTCAAGCTAAGTCACACACAAGCATGCAAGACAAAGCACTCAATTTTTTTTCCCAGAATTTTCATTTTTTTTTCAATTTTTTCTAACTTAAAATTAAACCTAGTTTAATCACACATAAATCATTCATACATATTAAATTACAAGAAAATCTAAATTCTCCACTTCTAAATCTAATTTCTACATTGTCCTCAATATAGCACTATAAAATAAAAATATATAGAAATTAAATGAAAAAGAGGAATTTTAAACTCGCCGGATAGGTGTTGAACGATTAAATTGATCTTAAAACTTGTAGAATCATTTCCTTTCCCTTTCTCCTCCTTTAAAAGGGGTTTCTTATTCTTGATGTCCATTTTCTACAATTTAAATTATAAGCAATATTAGAAACAATTAATAAGCAATAACATTCAAGATCCCAAAGATAATTCAAGCAAACTCCCTATTATATCTGCCTTAATTCAGTTAAATAAATTGGTGGTTGTGTGAATTTCGATATCAAATACGTGAATGAGGTGAAGAGTTTTGAAGATTTGAAATTAAAACTAATTTATCTTTTAAAATAACAAAAAACGATTTTGTTTTTCAATTTTAAAGTTTTCAATTTTTTAAAGATTTTTTTCCAAATTTTTTAAACTTCTTTTGGATTTGACTGTGGTCAAACCGCAATTGACCGCCGTTTTGCAAATTGTGGTTGACCTTGGTCAACTTCATTTTTTTGATTTTTTTTTTTAAAAATTGACTGTTGTGCTAGTAAGACGACACTAAATATTAAATATTACAAATATTTTTTAAAATTTAAACAATATTTGAACTATCTAAATACTAAATGCAATCCTATTGTTTATATGTCATGCAATAACTAGAATTAAAGAGTTAAAAGTTAGAAAAATGTATTACTTTCCATTAAATGTTAAAAGGATGTATTACTTTAGTACAAGTGTTTCACGACACTTTGAATAGGATTTTGAAGGTCTTGTTTATGTTGCACAAGATTACAGTTGTCCTCCCATCTTTAACATTGTCCTTTTCCAAGTAGTAAGACTTGACTTCATCACCAATTCAAACTAGTGGTGGCAAACGGGCCGAGCGCGCTCGACTCGTGGGCGGCTCGGGCTCCTCAAATGACAAGCTCGAGCATGAGCCGAGCCTTAGGTTCTCCCGGCAAGCCAACCTTGCTCGGCTCATCGAGCTTGTGAACGGCTCGTGGGCCTAAGTTTCGTAAAAAATTTGAAGAAAAAAGTAAAAAAAAAAAAAAAAGAAAAATATTTAAAAATAAAAAAAAAAAAAAGTAAACCAGGGAATCAAAGCTTTATGCTTCAACAAATTA